>JAVJIF010013050.1:0-184106 GCA_038442645.1 Agave tequilana | reverse complement strand
GATCTTTTGATCACTAAGAGCTTGTAATCTCAATTGGCTTTGTGTTACCTCTTGAGTAGAGGATTGAGTTGGGGAGTTGTGTACTTTAAATAGTTTGTGATTCCTTACTTTAAATAGTTGTGATCCTTATTGTAAGGTCTCTTTGAGGAAGGATCCGCTAGTGGATAGTGAAATCCTTTACAATGGTGAAGGCGGGATGTAGAGCAGTAGCTCGAACCTCAAAACAATCTTCTCTGTTTGCAATTACCTTATTGTCTCTATTTCATTTACTTGATTATTATTCATTCATTTTTACTGATTGTTACTCATCTTAATAAGAAAGCAATTGAGCACCTTAACACTTAACTAGAGGAATCATGAGGAAAGTTTCTGAGCCCTTCACGGGGAATACGGCTTCATTCTTATTTTAAAGTGATCAGTTTGCATTATTCATTATAATTGTTATGCATTTGCATTTGATTAGTTTACACACCAATTTCCCCGTCTAGGTGTATTTTCAATTGGTATCAAAGCATTGGTCTCTAGACTTTGACTTAACCACCTTAGATATATCCTATTTGCTAATCAGTCATAACATCTTCATTCCTCCACTATAGTAATATGGCTGAAGGTATTAAGACTCCTTCCCAAGTTGATGGCCTTAACTTTTTCCATATGAATGTTAAGATGATCGTATTTTTGTAATCCCTAGGAAGTTAGATTGCAAAGGCGGTGAATAAACCCTTCAGTGTACCTGTTGGTGATAAGGACACTTTGTCCGATATTGCCACCAAGGAGTTTGATGCCAATACAAAGGAGCACTATGCATTGCTTCAAGCCTTGAACGATGACGACGTAGCTAGGGTCATTCATTGCAAATCTTCCTATGAGATTTTGTCACACTTAGTGGTCACTCCACGAGGGAACATCACAAGTTAAGAGGGCTAAAATTGATCTCTTGCTTCGCCAATATGAGAATTTCACCATGCATGAAAATATTCTGTTGATAATATGGTCACCAAGTTTACTAAAATCACTAATGATCTTGCTTCTTCAGGTGACACTATAGATAAAACCAAAGGTAAGGAAGGTCATTCATGCACTACCACATCATGGGAGTCAAGGCTAAAACCTAAAAAAAACTTAATGACAAGAAAGAAATGGAGCTCATAGTCTTATCGGTAACTTTAAGACTCTGAGATGGAGAGGAAGGCTAGAGAAGAAGAAATGGCGCCCCAAAAGAAAAAGATGATTGCTTTCAAGTCTACTCTCTCCAATGATGTTAATAAAGAAAAGATGATAAGCTTTCCCTCCTAGTGAAAAAGTAAGGAGGATGTAGAACAAGGCCAAGTCACATAGAAGATGATAGCCAAAAAAGAAGACAAGAAAATTATTTGCTTCAATTTTCGTAAGCCGGGACATATTGTTGCAAATTGCCTCGGAGATTGTCAAAGAAGCCTTACAGAAAAAAGCTCTCAAAGCAACATGGGATTCAGAGAGTGAATCCGATAAGAGGTAAATAGGCCAACGTGTGTTTCATGGCAATGATAATACACCTAAGGTAAATTCTGAACCATCCTTAGATGATTGTGAATTAATTATGAATGAATTAGGTGAGGCATTTGAAGAATTTCAATATAATGATTTTCTAAAGAAGAAATACCTAAAAAATGAAAAAAATGAAACTATTCAAAATAAAATTATCATTCTCTCTAAAGAAAATTGCTTTATCTTCCACACTCATATATACACAAAATGATTTTGATGCATATAAATATCATGCAAACAAAATTTCTTATTATTGATGAAATGAAATTTCTACTTTAAAAACTAAAATTCAACATTTTGAGAAATATTTTAAAGAAATGTGAGTTTGTAATGTAATATTAGAGGCAATGTTTTCTAAGAAAACACTTCAAAGAAATATATTCATGTTATACATGATCATACTTCTAAATCATAACACATTCATACACATAAGCATGCTCATTCTCCACATACTCATCATGCTTTTATATATAGAGTTTATCCATGCATTTATTGTGGCTAAAAAGGTCACTTAGCTAAATTTTGCTTTGATTGCATAAAAAACTCTAATATCATGTTTGGATCAAAGGGACTAACATTAAAGACCCAGACAATATAGGTACCAAAATCAACGACACCTTCTTTTAATATTGGTACACACCAAGACTCCAAGACGTAGGGAGCGTGGTGGTTTGATAGTAGTTGCTCAGGAACATGACTTGGGATATAAATAATTTTGCAACCCTATCAAGGAACCATGAAAGTGGCACCGTCGCCTTCTGATTGACTCAAAAGGCAAGTTATCGATAAGGTAACATTAAAATTAGCTCATTTCTATTGAATGAAAATGTTATTTTAGTTGATGGTCTCAAGCGTAACCTCTTCGTATTAGTCAATCTGTGATAGAGGTTTTAAAGTTTTTTTTTTTGATGATTTATCTTGTAATGTTTTAGATAGTAAAACAAATAAATGCATTCTTTCCGGTTTTCGTGAAAATATGTTACATGATTGATAGATCAATTTACATTGTAATGCTACTTGTTTAAATATTTTCAATGAGGATTCTTGGTTATGGCATAGAAGATTAAGCTATGTCTCTTTTGACCATCTATCCAGAATTAACACTAGGAAGTAGTGAAAGATATTCCTTACTTGAAATTTAAAAGGACCGCATTTGTGATGCATGCTAACTTTAAACAAACCAAGTCCTCTTTCAAAATAATTGAGGACATCATGACATCAAGGCCATTAGAGTTAATCTACATAGATTTGTTTGGTCCTACTAAAAATCAGAGTTTAATGAAACCGTTTTGTTTTTGTTTTGGTTGATGATTTTTCCTCGTTTTACGTAGGATTTCTTTTTGGAACAAGATCAAGCTTTTTCATATTTTCATGTTTTTAGAAAAAGGTTGAAAAAGAAAAAAACTTTTTCGATTTTGCGCATAAGAAGTGATAGAGGTGTGAATTCATTAACCATTCTTTTATCACTTATTGTGAAGAAATGAAATTAGGCATGAACTATCTTGTCCTAGATATAAACAATGGAGTAAATAAAAGAGAATCATACTCTTCAACAAATGGAGTAAATAAAGAGAGAATCATGCTCTTCAAGAAATAGCTAGACAATGATTAGTCAATACAGACTCCCTCAATATTTGTAGGCCGAGGCCGTAAACACTTCATATTACATTTCAAATAGGATTTTTCATTGTAAAAATTCTTTCAAAACTTCATTTGAAATTTACTATTTGAAAAAGCCTAATGTTTATTACTTTAGATTTTTTGGATGTAAATGTTTTTGTTTTAAACACAAAGATAACTTAGGAAAATTTGATGCAAAGCTTTTGAAGCTATTTTTGTTGGTTATTCTAACACTAGTAAGGCTTATAGAATCTTCAATAAATCTACTTTGACTATTAAAGAATCTATGAATGTTACGTTTGAAGAATCTAATATGCTTTTGTTAAGAATGTTGTAAGATTGAGTTTTTTAGGTGAAGACATGGAGAAAATAAACTTGAAGGACTCACCAATCCAAGAAGATAAGCAAAGCTTATTGAACAAAATGAAATTCAAGAGGTTGAAGTGGCACCAACACAACCAGTTCCAAATGATTGAAGATATGCTACAAGTCATCCCAAGGAACTCCATCATAGGTGATGAAAGGGGCTAATTACTCGCTCTAACTCTATAATTTTTGTAATCATTTTGCTTTTATTTCTCATATATAACCAAAGAACATCCTCAAAGCTGAGGGGACTCATATTGGTTGCTGCTATATAAGAAGAGCTCAATTAATTTGAGCACAATCAAGTTTAGCACCTTGTTCCTAGACCCATGATAGACCAACATTGGTACTAATGGATTTTTAGGAATAAGTTGGATGAATCGGGTAATGTTATTAGGAATAAGTTAGGTTAGTGACCCAAGATTACACCCAAATTGAAGGTATCGATTTTGAGGAAACGTTTGCACCCGTAGCACATCTTGAAGCCATACGTATTACACTTGCTTTTACTTCTTTTAAAGATTTAAAAACTTTTTCAAATGAATGTCAAAAGTGCATTTTTAAATGATTTTATTGAAGAGGAAGTGTATGTTGAACAACCTCCCGTGTTTGTTGATCCTACACATTACGAATTTTGTTTTCAAATTAGACAAATTTATATATTTTTAAAAAAAAAGCGCCAAGAGCATGGTATGAAAACTTTCAACTTTTCTTATTTTAAATAGTTTTGTACAAAGTAAAGTAGATACCACTTTGTTTATAAGCATGTATATAGTATATCCTAATTATTCAAATTTATGTTGAAGATATTATATTTGGATCTACTAATAATGTTTTGTAAAGATTTTAAATCATGTATGAAGAATGAGTTTGAGATGTCTATGATGAGCGAGCTAAACTACTTCCTTGGACTCCAATCAAGCAAAGGAGTGATGAAATTTTTATATATCAATTCAAATAAACAAGGGAACTCATTAAGAAATTTGAGGTTGAAGATGCAAAGTCAAGAAAGACTCTCATGGTTACCACAACAAAGCTTGATAAGGATAAATAAGGTACAATTGTAGACATTAAATTTTATAGAAGCATGATTGGTAGTTTACTTTATTTAACGGCTAGTAGGTCGGATATCATGTTTAGTGTATGTCTTTGTGCTAGATTCCAATCTTGTCCTAAAGAGTCTCATTTGATTGCGGTAAAGACATTATTAGATATCATACGGGCACTATTAAAATAAGTTTGTGGTATCTGAAGACCGACAATTTTCTATGATAAGTTTTTCGAATGCTGATTATGCTGGTTGTAGAATGGATAGGAAGAGTACTAGTGAAACTTGTGAATTTCTAGGTAATGTCTAGTTTCATGGTCTTTTAAGAAATAAAATTCTGTCACCCTCTTAACTGTCGAGGCGGAGTATATTGTAGCCGGGGCTAGTTATGCATAAGTCCTTTGGATGAAACATACTCTTCATGAGTATGATTTGCATTATGATCATATTAAAATATTTTATAATAATACTAGTACTATTCATATGACTAAAAATACTAATCAATATAGTTAGATAAAGTACATAGAAATTTGATATCACTTTCTTAGAGATCACTATGAGAAAGGAGATATTGAAATTGATTATGTTTCAACTAATTTTCAACTAGTAGACATTTTTACTAAGCCACTTGATTTTAACAGATTTCTTTCATTTGTGGTGAACTAAATGTTTGTATTCTAGATTCATGAGTTTTTTATTATTTTGAAATTTGTGTTTGTTTTAAATAATTTTTTTGCTTACCCTTTTTGATGCATGACAAAAAGGGAGAGAAGTATTAAGTATTTATTAGTTTGTTTGTTTATCGAGTATTTATTGGTTTTTAGTTATAGTTTGCTTATGCTATTGCTTAGTTTGTTTATGCCATCATATGTAATACCATTTTATGCATATTATTATAAACTTTCATATACATATGTATTCATATGACATGTTTTTAATTGACTTTTAATTGTTTTAGTCATACTGATATCTCGTACTTGATATATAAGCATAACTTGAGGGGAAGATTTTTCAAAGCTCTTTCCTTTTATTTCTTTTAAATAGCTCATATGTTTTGTCATCAACAAAAAGGTGTTACAATCACCGTTTTGTGTTTTGATGATAATAAAATATATGTAGTTAATTAGTATTAATCAAGTTCAAGTGTTTTAAGTATGTTTCAGGGTTCAAAAAGATCTAGTTGATTTCTTCCTTTAAAGGAAGGTGTTGATGGCTCAAGGGTACTCAACTAACGGATTGAAGCTCACACTCAACGTCGCTATTGTTGGCCCAAGAGGTTACACTCTCAAATTGTTTTGTGTTTTGATGATGACAAACCAAATTAGAGCTATTTGGTACTAATAAGTTTGTTAAGATAAGTTTCAGGTTTGTACCATGTTTAGAGACCATTCGCTTAGCTATTGCAAGAACTTCTAAGTTCCACAAAGCAATGAAGGCAAATTGCACATCAAGGAAGGATCATAGAAGAGAAGGCACTAGCAAGGCATTGGATGGCTCAAAGACTTGAAGATAGCTAAAGAAGTCTTCATGTAATTTGTTTTTCAGTTTATAGTATGTTAAAGAATAGTGGATAGGTTTGAAGCTCTATCACACACGCTTTTACGCACATGCTCATTGCAAAATAATTTCTTATAAATTATACAAAAATATTTTGCATACAAGTTTTTGCCTACAAATACATCTTTATGTTTAATTCTATTCCCTGTTCAAAGTATTTTTGTTAAAATCAAAATCCTCTTTATTTTCTTTTCCAAAAATGATTTTTGACCTGATCCGGTCGACCGGGACAGTCGACCGAGTCTGTGTCAGTCTGGTCCGGTCGACCGGACCAGTCGACCGCAGTTCTGGCAGAGGCACATATCAGTGTGCATGTCTGCCAGTCGACTGGGGCGGTCGACCGAGATATTGTTTTTTGCTCACAGGTTTTCTCAGTCGACCGGGTCGGTCGACCGCTGGCCTATAACGTCAAATTTTTGATCTACCGGTCGACCGGCCCAGTCGACCGATGTGTCCGTTGAACAGTAACGGGCAGATTTTAAGTGAGCTGTTTATTTTTGTCTTTTGTGTTTAAAATTCGTTTAAGGATATATTTTGATCTAATTACCTCCTAAACATCAGTAATTATGTTTTATCCCTAAACCCTAGCCCTCTCCTATAAATAGGGGTGTTTGGGGAGAGATTTGTTACAACAATTTTTGCTAGAAAATTCAAAAGTTTAAGGCTTTCAAAAGAGACTTGTTTCTTGGTTTTTGTGCTGAATTTCTCACTGATTTTCTGAAGGGTTTTCAAATACTCTCTGATTTAATTTTCTTTCTTCACTTACAACAAGCTTCATTCCTACTCAATATTCTCTAAGGACCTTTGTAAGGGAAGAGATATTTGAAAGAGAGAGTTTGTGGTCTTTTGACTACCAAGGAAATTACTTGTTCTTGAGATTGTAGGAGTTGGGTACTCCATTGTATTTGAGATCTTTGTGATAGTGGAAGTGGTCGGAATCCTTCTGGGGAGGCGGGGAGTAGAGCTGGGTGCTCGAACCTCGATAACATATCCTTGTGTTTGTGATTGGTTTATATTCTTGCAAATCTTACTCTACTTTGATTGCACTTATTACTTGCTCATCATATTCATTGTCATACTTACTTGCTTGCATTCATCTTGTGATTCTTGTTTGTAATTGTAGTAGCTTTAAATTTTATTTGCCTTTGATTAGCATTATCACCTATTCACCCCCCCTCTAGGTGACTTTTCAATTGGTATCAGAGCTTGGACTCTAAGTTTGGCTTAACATCCATAGAGAGATCCTTAAAATATTGCTAATCAACATTTTCTTTCATTCATTCATCACTAGTAAACATGGCCGACAACATTAAATCCCCACCTAAATTTGATGGCCTCAATTTCCCAATTTGGAAGGTTAGGATGACTATATTTTTGCAATCTTTGGGTAGCTTAGTGGCCAAGTCCTTGACTAAACCCTATGTAGCACCCGATAGTGATGAGAGCACTTGGATCGACTTCAACTTTAGAGAATATGAGGCTAACTCCAAAGCCCAAAACTCCCTTTTAACCGCCTTGAATGAGGATGACCTTACACGGGTAATTCATTGCCAATCCGCCTATGAGATTTGGCAACATTTATTGGTCACACACGAAGGGACTTCACAAGTCAAGAGAGCTAAAATAGATCTCTTGAGGTCCCAATATGAGTCATTCAAATGCTTGATGAAGAATCTATTGATAGTATGATTACTCGTTTCACCAAAATCACTAATGGTCTTTCTTCATTAGGTGATGACATCTCCAACGATCAAAAGGTGCGGAAAGTGATTCGGGCGCTTCCTTCTTCATGGGAGATCAAGGCCACCACCTTAAAGGAGTTAAATGACAAGGACGACATGGACATCATTAGTCTCATTGGGAACCTAAAGATCCATGAGATGGAGAAGAAGGCAAGAGAAGAAGCCACTACTTCAAGAAGAAATCCATAGCCTTCAAGACTTCATCCACCGATGATGACGATGATGAAGACGAAGAAGAAGAAGAGGAGCTAACTCTACTTGTGCGGAATTTCAAGAGGTTGTACCGAAAGAACAAGTTCAACTTCCGGAGAAAGTTCGAAGGCAAAGAGGAGCGGAGGATCATTTGCTATAATTGCCGCAAACCCGGACATATCATGGCGGATTGTCCGGAGTTCAAGAAGAAGATGACTTCCTCCTTCAAGCCAAAGAAACCGGAGGAAAGAAAGCCTACAAAGCAACATGGGATTCGGAAAGCGAGTCCGAAGAGGAGGTGGATCAAGCTAATATGTGTTTCATGGCAAACACACCCAAGGTAACTCCTCAATCCCTTGATGATGAAGATGATGATATAAGTAAGGAAGTTCTAGTGCATGCTTTTGTAGAACTTTCTGAAACTTATGATAACAAGAAACTTGAATGCTTAAAATTACAAAAAGAAGTTGCTTTTCTTAAGAATCAACTCGCCATTGTTTCTAAAGAAAAAGATGATATTTCTTCAAATTTCATTTCCATGCAAAAAGAATTTTGTGCCTACAAGAGTTCTTGTAAGGCTAAATCCCCTATTATTGATGAAAAAGAAATTTCTTCTTTTAAATCCAAATGAATGATTTCGAAAAAGTTTTAAATGATTGTGCTTTCAATACTAAGAAACTTGAGAACATGTTTTCTAAAAGCACACTTCACATGCTAACACTTCACAAGCTAAGAATTCTCATGCTAACACCTCTCATGCTCATGCTCACAAATCACACACCCATTATGCTTTTAAATATGGTAGAGTATATAGATGTACATATTGTGGCAAAATGGACATTTAGCTAAGTTTTGCTATGATCAACTAAATAGAACAAATAATCTTGTTTGGGTTCATGACACTAACCCTAGAGGACCCAAGAAAATGTGGGTACCAAAATCAAGTCTTAAATTGATTGATGTAGGTACACACCAAAGCTCCAAGACGTAGGGAGCGGTGGTACCTTGATAGTGGTTGTTCAAGACACATGACGTGGGACATCAACAACTTCACAACCCTATCAAGGTACATGGAAGGTGGCACCGTCACCTTCGGGATGACTCCAAAGGAACTATCATCGGTATAGGTAACATTCAAGTTGGTGCATCTCCTATTATTGAGAATGTTGTTTTATTAGATGGTTTAAAACATAATTTGTTTAGCATTAGTCAACTTTGTGATCGTGGACTTAAAGTTGTTTTTGATGATACATCTTGTAAGATTTTTGATGTTAAATTCGATGTTTGTATTCTCACCGGTTTTCGTGATAATAATGTTTATATTATTGACATGCTTAATTTAGATTGTTCTACTAAATGCTTGAATGCTTTTGATGAAAATTCTTAGCTTTGGCATAGAAGATTAGGACATGCATCTTTTGACCATATCTCTAGGATTAATTCAAAGGAATTGGTGAAGGGTATACCTTGCTTGAATTTTGAGAAAGACCGCATTTGTAGTGCGTGCCAACTTGGGAAACAAACCAAGTCTTCCTTTAAACCAATCAAGGATATCATGTCAACTAGGCCTTTAGAATTAATTCATATGGATCTTTTTGGACCAACTAAAACTAAGAGTTTAAATGGAAGTAGATTTGCATTTGTTTTGGTTGATGATTTCTCCCGTTTTACTTGGGTTTTCTTTTTACAAAATAAAGATCAAACTTTTTCTCATTTTAAAATTTTTCGAAAAAGAGTTGAAAAAGAAAAGGGTTTTTTGATTTTGAGAATAAGGAGTGATAGAGGTGGTGAGTTTGTTAACCAACTCTTCATGACTTATTGTGATGAAAAGGGAATTAAGCATGAAATGTCTTGTCCTAGAACTCCACAACAAAATGGAGTTGTAGAAAGAAAAATAGAACACTTCAAGAGATGGCTAGGACAATGATAAGTGAATATGACCTCCCTCAATATTTATGGGCCGAGGCCGTAAACACCGCATGCTATATATCGAATCGTATTTATTTATGCAAAAATTCTTCAAAAACTTCTTTTGAAATGTATCATTCTAGAAAACCAAATGTTGCATATTTTAAAGTTTTTGGATGCAAGTGTTTTGTTTTGAATACTAAGGATAATTTGGGTAAATTTGATGCTAAGGCTTATGAGGCTATCTTTGCTGGATATTCCTCTACTAGCAAAGCATATAGAGTTTTCATTAGATCTTCTCAACCATTGAAGAATCCATGCATGTTAAGTTTGAAGAATCTAATGTGTTTGTTGAGAATGTTGTAGAGTTTGAACCATTAGGTGAAGACATGGAGAGACTATCCTTGAAGGACTCACCCGCTCAAGAAGAAAAGCTAGATCCTATTAGTGAAGTTCAAGAGGATAAGGAGGAAAGCACTCAACCGCTTCCTAAAGCTTGGAGATACGCTACAAATCATCCTAAGGAGCTCATCTTGGGTGATGCATCTAAAGGAGTCACTACGCGCTCCAAACTCCATGACCTATGTGGTAACTTTGCTTTTATTTCTCATTTTGAACCCAAAGGCATTCTCGAAGCCGAGACGGACCCATATTGGTTGCTTGCCATGCAAGAGGAACTCAATCAATTTGAGCGCAACCAAGTTTGGCACCTTGTTCCTAAGCCCCACGATAGACCAATAATTGGTACTAAGTGGATCTTTAGAAACAAGATGGATGAGTCCGGAAATGTCATTAGGAATAAAGCTAGGTTAGTGGCCCAAGGTTACACTCAAGTTGAGGGAATTGACTTTGAGGAGACCTTTGCACCCGTTGCACGGCTTGAAGCCATACGGATGACACTAGCTTTTGCATGTTTTAAAAATTTTAAACTTTTTCAAATGGATGTAAAAAGTGCATTTTTAAATGGTTTTATTAATGAAGAAGTTTATGTTTCTCAACCTCCCGATTTTGTTAATCATGTTCATCCCGATTTTGTTTTTAAACTTGATAAAGCTTTGTATGGATTGAAACAAGCTCCAAGAGCTTGGTATGAAAGGCTTTCTAGTTTTCTCTCATTTCAAATGATTTTATTAAAGGCAAAGTAGACACAGCTCTTTTTACTAAGCATGTTGATAATGATATTTTAATTGTGCAAATTTATGTTGATGATATAATTTTTGGATCTACTAATGAGCTTTTATGCAAGGATTTTGAGAAAGTCATGCAACTTGAATTTGAAATGTCTTCAATGGGTGAGCTCAATTTCTTCCTTGGACTCCAAATCATGCAATTGCAAGACGGAACCTTCATTAACCAAGCCAAGTACGCAAAGGAGCTAGTAAAGAAGTTTGGGCTTGAAGGATCAAAGGCTTGCAACACTCCAATGGCAACTACAACCAAGCTTGATAAGGACGAACAAGGTAAAAATGTTGATATTAAATTATATAGAAGCATGATAAGAAGTCTTTTATATTTGACGGCAAGTAGGCCGGATATCATGTTTAGTGTGTGTCTTTGTGCTAGATTTCAATCGTGTCCTAAAGAGTCTCATCTTATTGCGGTAAAACGCATTATTCGTTATATTAAGGGCACTATTGGAATGGGTCTTTGGTATCCGAAAACTAGAGATTTTTCAATGACTAGCTATTCAGATGCCGACTATGCGGGTTGTAGAGTAGATAGAAAGAGTACTAGTGGACATGTCAATTTCTTGGTAATTGTCTTGTTTCATGGTCCTCTAGGAAACAAAATTCCGTAGCTCTCTCAACTGCCGAGGCGGAGTATGTTGTCGCGGGGCTTGTTGTGCACAAGTCCTTTGGATGAAACATACTCTCCTTGATTTTGATTTGCACTTTGATCATATAAATATTTTGTGATAATACTAGTACTATACACATGACCAAAAATGCAAATCAACATAGTAAGACCAAGCACATTGAGATTAGATATCACTTTCTTAGAGATCATTTTGAGAAAGGTGATATAGATATTGATTATGTTTCCACGGATTTACAACTAGCCGATATTTTCACTAAACCTCTTGATTTTGCTAGATTTTCGTTTATTTGTGGAGAACTTAATGTTTGTATTATTGAATAGACATGTTTTTCATAACCCTTTTTGATGTATGACAAAAAGGGGGAGAATGAGTTTACATGACAAAAATAAGTTCATTTGGTCTTGGTTCCATATGAATTTATATGTTTTAATTTTAAAGATTTGTTTTATGAGTTTTATGTTTATGTATGTATGAGTTTTTGAATTCATGTATTTTGAGAATTCTTGTGTTTTAGTTGTTTTGGTATTTTTGGTATCAAGAGCAATTTTTGTGTTTTATATTAGTTTCAATAATTGGTGCATCATTTCAATTATTGGTATCTAGAGCATATTCTTGTGTTTTATGTATAGCATAATTTGAGGGGGAGTTTTCCTCCTCCCTATATTTTGTTAATAGCCTATTTGTTTTGTCATCATCAAAAAGGGGGAGATTGTTGGCCCAAGAGGTTACACTCTCAAATTGTTTTGTGTTTTGATGATGACAAACCAAATTAGAGCTATTTGGTACTAATAAGTTTGTTACCATGTTTAGAGACCATTCGCTTAGCTATTGCAAGAACTTCTAAGTTCCACAAAGCAAGGAAGGCAAATTGCACATCAAGGAAGGATCATAGAAGAGAAGGCACTAGCAGGCATTGGATGGCTCAAAGACTTGAAGATAGCTAAAGAAGTCTTCATGTAATTTGTTTTTCAGTTTATAGTATGTTAAAGAATAGTGGATAGGTTTGAAGCTCTATCACACACGCTTTTACGCACATGCTCATTCCAAAATAATTTCTTATAAATTATACAAAAATATTTTGCATACAAGTTTTTGCCTACAAATACATCTTTATGTTTAATTCTATTCCATGTTCAAAAGTATTTTTGTTAAAATCAAAATCCTCTTTATTTTCTTTTCCAAAATGATTTTTGACCTGATCCGGTTGACCGGGACAGTCGACCGAGTCTGTGTCAGTCTGGTCCGGTCGACCGGACCAGTCGACCGCAGTTCTGGCAGGGCACGTATCAGTGTGCATGTCTCCAGTCGACCGGGGCGGTCGACCGAGATATTGTTTTTGCTCACAGGTTTTCTCAGTCGACCGGGTCGGTCGACCGCTGGCCTATAACGGTCAAATTTTTGATCTACCGGTCGACCGGCCCAGTCGACCGATGTGTCCGTTGAACAGTAACGGGCAGATTTTAAGTGAGCTGTTTATTTTTGTCTTTTGTGTTTAAAAATTCGTTTAAGGATATATTTTGATCTAATTACCTCCTAAACATCAGTAATTATGTTTTATCCCTAAACCCTAGCCCTCTCCTATAAATAGGGGTGTTTGGGAGAGATTTGTTACAACAATTTTTGCTAGAAAATTCAAAAGTTTAAGGCTTTCAAAAGAGACTTGTTTCTTGGTTTTTGTGCTGAATTTCTCACTGATTTTCTGAAGGGTTTTCAAATACTCTCTGATTTAATTTTCTTTCTTCACTTACAATAAGAGCTTCATTCCTACTCAATATTCTCTAAGGACCTTTGTAAGGGAAGAGATATTTGAAAGAGAGAGTTTGTGGTCTTTTGACTTACAAGGAAATTACTTGTTCTTGAGATTGTAGGAGTTGGGTACTCCATTGTATTTGAGATCTTTGTGATAGTGAAAGTGGTCGGAATCCTTCTGGGGAAGGCGGGGAGTAGAGCTGGGTGCTCGAACCTCGATAACATATCCTTGTGTTTGCGATTGGTTTACATTTTTGCAAATCTTACTCTACTTTGATTGCACTTATTACTTGCTCATCATATTCATTGTCATACTTACTTGCTTGCATTCATCTTGTGATTCTTGTTTGTAATTGTAGTAGCTTTAAATTTTTTATTTGCCCTTTGATTAGCATTGTCACCTATTCACCCCCCCCCCCCCTCTAGGTGACTTTTCAGCTATTAGAGAAGTCATTTGAATATTCTTAGAGTCACTAAGAATCTTGAAAGAATCTAGTTTGTTAAAGAGTAGAATATTGATTGAAACGGGAAAATAATAAAGAAAGAGTTAAAATTAGAAAGTCTTAGTCTCGTCTCAATGTAACCGTGCGGCAAGGGCTAGATGGGTCGATCCACAGGGAAGGATGTGACGGAAGCTTTTCGGAACGATTTTCTCTAAAGTTAGCTTGGAAGAAAGAGATATTGATTGTAAGAAATAGATTTAAATAGAAAGAATAAGTATAGCCAACTAATCATCTACACCATAACCAAACACTAGTCTATCAGAATAAATATCATGCTTAACATATAAAGATTAACACTAGATTATTGCTTCAAATCCAAGAAAGAAAAGTAAGAAAGAGATTAAACCCTGTTAGCATTACATTAGATACAACAAAGCATTCATTTATCAAAGTCTCAAAGTATAGTTTAAGAAAGCAGTCTTAACATTAACCATCAAAACATCCAAGTATAAACAAAGAATAATTATTAAATAGTATACCCTAAACCTAGTTTAACTCAATTCATGACTAGTCTTCAAGAATTTTTTACTTATCCTAGGGTTTTCAACATGCATAGAGTTCAATCAACTTATCTTCATAGATCTAGGTTTTAGTTAGTGGAGAGATTAGCAAGCTACTAAGGAATTAGTTACACATAATTATAGTTGAATTTAGCACGGTATTTAAAGATTGTATAAAATAGATGAAACTAAAATAAAAGAAGCACAAATTAAAAAAGGCAAGACATTGAAAGAAAAAAATGACCTTTTATTAAGTCTGTCACCAACTCAGTATAAAGTTTTCTTCTTTCTTCAACTCTTCTTCAAAGTAAAAAGAACTAGAAAAATACAAATAGATTCGGAAAGAAAGAGGATCTAAAAAACTCTAGACTTGAGCTTCTGAAAGCTGCCCTTCCTCTGTTGCTCTATAGGGGTATTTATAGGAGAAAACCAGAGGGATAAGAAGCGAATGAAGATAGTAGGAGCAAAATATTTTTAAATTTGAATTCTCCTCTTATCTCTAAGCATATTTTGACTTATCCGTAGAAATTCAATTCTGACATGTAACTTGTTATCGTGTTGATTGCTAAATATGACTTATCAGATGGCTGATTTTGAAAGTATGATCAATATAGGAGTTGTAGTCCTTCAAGTCTTCTTTCTGGAGCATCTTGAATCATCAAATTTGAGTTTGATAGAGAACATTATTATTGAAATACTAAAGAGTGTCTAGTCTGAATCCGATTAAATTTAGATTTTCTCTCCTTTATCTTAATCTTGTGATGCAAGCAATCTGGTTCAAATAGAAGTCTATCTCTATCTTTAATTAGGATGATGATTCATCTTGTTCTATCTTTCCCCTCCTCTAGATTTGAATAGTAATTAGGAGTCCTACTTTATCCTTCCTCCTCTTCCCATAGATTTTAAATTAATAATTTAAAATCCAACTTTAGATTAGGTTAGATAAGGTAGAAGCTTCTAAATTACTAAAATAATCATGCATGTGGGCTTTTGGGCTTTTTGCGCTTTTGGGCTTCAATTGGGCTTCATTTATTTATTATTTAATTACTCAAGGCCTGCGCAACACTAAACAATAAACGTTACGTAGCAGTGCTTTATAAAAGAATAAGTAGGGAAATATGATGATAAATATGCAATTTTTACTACCTATCACACCCCACACTTATCTTTTTTCTCATCCTCGAGTAAAAGAAAAGAAAAAGAAAAGAAAAGAAAAACTAATCTATCCTAACTCACTTTCGTAAGAATCACGATTGCACTTAGCATGTGCAACAAGCCGTTAAACCTCTAGGTTATTCTTAGAGGATGAGTGCTGTCTCGTGAGGGTTTTCAGTGAATTACACCTACAAAATCCATAAAAGAAGAAGAAAATGTTAGTGATTAATAATATATTATTATTTTTTATTTTGAAAAAGGAGAGAAATATTTGAAACATATTTGAAGAAACAAAGCAATCTATAAGTTATATGATTATTATTTTTATTCATTCTTGAGCTTAGTCCCTGTACAATAATTTGCTATCAATTTTAGGTAAGGATTAAATTAAATTTTATACAGTCTCTTTTGTTACCCTAAGTCATATGCATCCTTGTGAACGTGAATCTTTACTAGGGATTCTTTAACTAGGACTCCCATGCCTCTTTATTATTATTATTTTTTTATATATGTATAACTCATCTATTTTTTTTTTGTATAAGTATCAAGGCTTCTTGAGGCCCTCATACCTAACTAATTGACTATTTGATTTATTAGTACATATATAGATAATATTTCTTAGTTTTTTTAGGCTTTCTAATTCACTCATGTAGCGAGCCTAAGGTCGGTGGCTCCCAAACTGGTGAGTTTTAGGGCACCGGGTGAGAACTCCCCACGGACTTAAGGACTCGAGTGAACTAGGCCACAAAACTAAGGACTTTATTTATAAAATCACCTTTAGGCGTGAATACTTATGCTTCTTGAGGCATATGTATCCAGCTTAATTAGTGAAATTTCTTTTTTATTATTAATATTATTTATATAAGGCACAAGAGTCTTTGTCTTAGAATCCTAAATGTGTAAATGTATTAGGCATGCACATTTCATTAAGGTAAAAATCAAGATTAATTACTTATCCGATTTTTCCTCCTATACCTAAAAATTCAACAATTTATTCTATTTTGACCAAGTTTTTAGAAATCCTAATCATGATTTTCCTAATTCTTAAGATTAACATGAATTTCTTTCAAATGATAAGTTAAAATATTGTTTCCTTTTTCAATATATATATATATATATTTAATTTTTAATTTTTAATTTTTTTAATTTTTTGTTAAATTAATAACCTAAGGTTAGTGGGTTATGTTAACTGCAACCTACAGTTAGTCAATAATCTATGTTAAAATAAATATTTTTTATTTTTTATTTTTATTATTTATTTATTTATTATTTTTTAAAAGTTAATTTTTTTAAAAGTTAAGCGTTAGTGCCCTCCCCCATACTTATCTCATGCATTGTCCCCAATGTATGAATGAAATGCATGAAGTAAAGTGTAAAAAGAGATAAATAATAATAATATACAAATATATGTACAACATAAGCATCTCCCTCACCTAGATCTTTTTAGGATTCATCCCTCTAGCTTGTTTTCCATCATTCCAATGGGTTCTCTTTATAGGGCACAATGGGGAGACTAATCTTTTTGTTATTTTATTGTTCATCCACTCCAATTTATTTCTCAATTTTTTCAATTTCCTCATACTCTTCTTCCCTCTTCCACTCTTCATAAATTCATCATCGTCATCAAAAAAAATACTTTTGAGGCATACATAATATGAATACCTAGAATTTTGAGCTCATCCTCATATATTTCCTCAAAAATTGAATTAACCATTTCTTTCAGAAGTGTGTAACTAACCAAAGCATCCCTAATCGGTTCATCCAAACAGTTAAGTTCATCTTCGATGAGATTTTTAAATCTTTTGTCAATTTGAGGTTCTTGAGTTATGTTTCAAAAGATTAATCATTAGTTGGTTCATTGAATGAGAAGATACTTAAATCAAGTTTCCCTCTTTCAAAGGGAACTCTAGACGTAACATGCGTTTTCTCACCACTATGATCACATTTATCTTTAAACAATATATCAAGAAATAGAAGCTCATCATCTTCACAAATATCCTCACAATATGATTTACTTTCTCCTTGGGAGATGTACGTGTATCCCAATCATCTTAAAACACTTCATCCGAACACAAAATTCATCGCTACATTTATCTTCACTATACGACTCAACTTGTTCCCTATGAAGTGAATATTCGGCCAAATGATCTCTAATCAGTTTGTCTCGAAATCGACGATAGTCATCTAATATGCATACTTCCTCATCGGGCTTATCAACATTATTGAACTCATTTGCTTCATGAAGACGAATGTGATCTAGAATTGACATGGGTTTCTCACTTTGGACTTTTTTCATTCTATCTCGATTGATGTGTTCTTGGATTGACATGGGTATTTTTGGTTTGAATAAGGAACAGTTTGAGTGGAAAATGAATCTTCCTGCTCAACCGCTAACTCATTAACCATCATCTCTAGGTGGGATCAGTGTGAAACATTGTCATTTAGTATTTGGTGTGAAGTTTGTGTGTCATCTTTATGATTGTAATTGAATTTTAATTGATGTGATGGATAGGGTTCACTCGTAGGTCCTTGAAATGAGTGAAACTGATTTGAATTTCGTCCTAACGAATGCCCTATCAAGGGACATTGTTCCGAGGGATGAGATAGATCATGACAGTAATTGCACCAAATAGGTGGATAAGATGAAAAAGATGAGTGGGCAAGTTGAGTGTAGTTATGAAGTTAGGAAAAAGGTTGGTGGATGGAAAGGTGGGTTTGGCCTATAGAATGGTTCATAAGTAAATGAGTGTGGATGACTATGGGATATATTTTTTTTTTTTGTGGTTAGTGGTGAATTGTTTTTTTTTAAACCTAGGTGTACTAGATCTCTCAATCAAGCTAATATGCGTAGTTAACAAACAATTTCACCCAATCAATCAAAAGAAAAGAAAAAAATAATCAAAAATCAAAAAAATCCTAATCTAGGGTAAGCCTAGACCTAGACGACTCCTAACTTTAGACTGTCTTTAGGAGGTATATTGCTGACCTTAACCACAAGTTAATCGGCCAGGTAGGTGGCAAGATCGGTGGGAGGTACTGTCAAAAACGGGCCTAATTATGACAAACCACTAACCTTCAGGGTTTCACCCCTCAATCCCCTGCCTTAGACACCGATTTGGCGATAATTTCAAACAACTTCGTCCTTCAGCCAATCTCCTAATGAGTCCGAGTTAACCTAAGGCCAACGTCCAGTCAATTTTTATTTTAGGGTTAGGGTCGTGAGTGCAACGGAGATAATTTGTGGGCCAAGGAAGGGTAATGACGTTCTCACCTTATCTTTTTATGGATTTTACGCATAAAGTGATTTAGTGCACACGTAAAGCAATAGACAAGTATTCACTCAAAAGCAGTAAATAAGCCAAAGGTGTTTCCTAGTTTATTGCAATGTAAACGTACCTTGTCGCCAGCACTCTTCAGCAGAAATTAAAAAATTTAAATAGACACGTACCTATGATGCAAGAGTCTAAATTTTTTTTAATTAGTCAACTAATAGGTTATTGTTAATCAATTAGCAGTATGTAGGGTGATCGCAGAAAAAAATTATCAGCTACAGAAAATAATACTTGCAATTTGCAGCAACCCTTCAAAATTTGAAGTACAATTATGCTACAATAAATTTTCTTGTTAGCAGATCCTAGAAAAAATAAAAATAAATAATTAGTTTTAGAGAATATCGTACCGTTCCCTCCCCGGCATTGGCGCCAAATTTTGATTAAAACGGGAAAATAATAAAGAAATAGTTAAAGTTAGAAAGTCTTAGCCTCGTCCCAATATAACCGTGTAGCAAGGGCTAGACGGGTCGATCCACAGGGAAGGTTGCGATGGAAGCTTTTCGAAACAATTTTCTCTAAAGTTAGCTTGGAAGACAGAGATATGGATTGTAAGAAATAGATTTAAATAGAAAGAATAAGTATAGCCAACTAATCATCTACACCACAACCAAACACTAGTCTATCAAGAATAAATATCATGCTGAACCTATAAAGATTAACCCTAGATTATTGCTTCAAATCCAAGAAAGAAAAGTAAGAAAGTGATTAAACCCTGTTGGCAGTACACTAGATAAACTAAGCATTCATTTATCAAAGTCCCAAAGTATAGTTTTAGAAAAGCAGTTTTAGCATTAAACCATCAAAGCATCCAAGTATAAACAAAGAATAATTATTAAATAGTATACCATAAACCTAGTTTAATTTAATTCATGACTAATATTCAAGAATTATTTACTTATCTTAGGGTTTTTAACATGCATAGAGTTCAATCAACTTATCTTCATAGATCTAGGTTTTAGTTAGTAGAGAGATTAGCAATCTACTAAGGAATTAGTTACACATAATTATAGTTGAATTTAGCATGGTATTTAAAGATTGCTAAAATAGATGAAATTAAAATAAAAGAAACACAAATTAAAAAAAGTCGAAGATCTTGAAAGAAAAAATGATCTTTTATTAAGTCTGTCACCACACAGTATAAAGCCTTCTCCTTTCTTCAACTCTTCTTCAAAGTAAAAAGAACTAGAAAAACACAAATAAATTTGGAAAGAAAGAGGATCTAAAAGAAACCCTAAACTTGAGCTTCAAAGAGCTGCCCTTCCTCTGTTACTCTGCAGGGGTATTTATAGGAGAAAAGCATAGGGATAAGAAATGTATGAAGATAGGATGAGCAAAATATTTTTGAATTTGAATTCTCCTCTTATCTCCAAACTTGTTTTGACTTATCCGTAGAAATTCAATTCTGACCTGCAACTTGTTATCGTGTTGATCGCTGAATATGACTTATCAGATGACTGAATTAGAAAGTCTGATCAACATAGACATTGTATTCCTTCAAGTCTTCTTTCTGGAGCATCTTAAATCATCAAATTTGAGTTTCGATAGAGAACGTTATGATTGAAATACTAAAGAGTGTCCAGTCTGAATCCGAATTAAATTCAGATTTCTCTCCTTTATATTCATCTTGTGGTGCAAGCAATCTGGTTCAAATAGAAGTCCATCTCTATCTTTAATTAGGATGATGATTCATCTTGTTCTTGTTGGCCCAAAAGCCTATCACTCTAGTTTTGATGATGATCAACTCATGTAGTTATGATTACTAATGATCTTGTGTTTAATTAGTGACAGATTCTTTATCAAGATCTTAGTAGGTGCAAAGCTCAACAAAGGATAAAATGTCAAGATTTGGAGCTAGCACGGTGTGATCCAAGGAGTTTTTGGATCAAGCTTGGACCAAGTCAAGAAGATGAGAAGACTTCAAGGGAAGACTTCAAGAGGATGAAGACTTGTGTCTAGGTATAAGATTTTTTATTTGTTTTAGATAAAAATGTAAAGGATAGAATAGATTGGTGGATTGCTCAAGTCTATATCACACACACACTCTTGATAGAATGATTTTCATAAAAGATTTTCCTAGTTAAGAAAAGATTTTTATTTGTGATAAAATACAATTTGGTTTTTGGTATTCATGTATACATATCTTATAACCAAAACCATGCTTAGTGCTTATTGTCAAAAACTAGATATTTCATCTTGATTGTGTAGTGGATCATATCCATACACACTATGCTTTAAAGTATATCTTGTTTTTTGTATTTGATGAGATTTTCCTTATGACAAAATATCTACTTTGGGTTTTGGTAAATCTCTTATATACATATCCTTTAACCAAAACAAGTTTAGTGCTTTATGTCAAAAACTAGATATTTCATCTTGATTGTGTAGTGGATCATATCCATACACACTATGCCTTAAAGTATATCTTGTTTTTGTATTTGAGGAAAATTTGGAAAAACATGTTGATTTAGAAAAACAGTTTTTATTATAAGCCAATATTTCCAAGTTACAAAAATAGTCAAATCTTTAATAAACATGCCTTGATTTTGTGCAAGCATGTTTCTATATCATAAAACTATTTTTGTAAAATTTCTAAGTATTTATGGGATTTTTATTAAGCCAAAAGACCTATCTTTAATCCAAATTTTCAGGTTCTGGCAGTTCTGATTTTTCAGAACTGACAGTGGCCGGTCGACCGGGTCGGTCGACCGGACATGCACAGACGTGCACGCTTGTGTGCACTGGAGAACGGTCGACCGGACCGGTCGACCGCTTCAGAGAGCTTTACTCTCAGGAAATCTCGGTCGACCGGGCCGGTCGACCGACAGAGAGTTTACTCTCTCCTCCAGGTGCGCGGTCGACTGAGCCGGTCGACCGGAGGCTGCAACGGTCGGATTTTGACCGTTGCCGGTCGACCGGACCGGTCGACCGGAAGCTCTGACAGAGCCCAACGGTCAGATTTTTCTGGCCTCTATAAAAGGGGGTTTTGTCATTGTTTTGAGCCAAGATTTTTGGAGACCTTAGAGCCTGTTTTCTCATATTCATTCCAGAGGTTTTTCTCCACAAAAATAGTGAGCTAATACTTCCAATCAAAAGGGAAGATTTTATAAGAGTGTTTATTGTGATTTCTTGAGATTTTCACCAAAGATTCTTTCCTTGCTTTCTCACACAAACACTTGAGCATCCATTGAGCTATTCATCCTATAGGTGTTGTAGTGAGAGTTTTTGTAGGTGATCAAGTGTTTAGATCACCAAGATTTCATCTTGTTCTTTGAGGAGACGGGCAAGTGTGCTCGTTGTGGTGTGGAGTTTGGGTGTGAACTCTTGTAGTGCGAGGTGCGGCCTCGGCGAGTCGGTGGACTTGCGTGTGTAAGGGACTTGGGAGTCCGAGGGATTGTAGGTGTTGCGGCACCAAGGAGAGATCCGGTTGGATCGTGCATAGTGGAAATCCTTCGTGTGTCGAAGGCGGGGATGTAGAGCAAGTGTGCTCGAACCTCGAAACAAACCCTTTGTGTTTGCGATTGCTCACTCTATCTCTCTCTCTCTCTTTGTCTCTTTTATATCTTGCATTCAATTATTGTCTATCTTTATATGCTTGATATACCCTTGTGCTTAATTGTTATATAATTGCTTGGGATTGATTGTCTAACACTTGTATTCAACCAAGAGAGCCAACGCGGCACCTCAACCCATTCAAGGGGAATCTAGAGGAGCTTGTCCAGAGCCTCGGAAGGGGAATTCGGCAACACTCTTGTGTTATACATAAGTGTTGAATTAAAGAAGTTTAATTTGGTCAACTTAGTTTTAATTCCGCATTATTTGTTCATAAGTGACCATTAGATTAGCCATCACCTATTCACCCCCCTCTAGGTGATCTTACAGTTCTATCTTTCTCCTCCTCTAGATTTGAATAGCAATTAGGAGTCCTATTTTATCCTTCCTCCTCCTCCCCTAGATTTTAAATTAATAATTTAAAATTCAAGTTTAGATTAGGTTAGATAAGATAGAAGCTTCTAAATTACTAAAATAAATCGTGCATGTGGGCTTTTTGGGCTTCAATAGGGCTTTATTTATTTATTATTTAATTACTCGAGGCCTGCACAACACTAAACAATAAACCATAACGTTAGTAGTGCATTATAAAAGAATAAGTAGAGAAATATGATGATAAAGATGATGATAAATATGTAATTTTGACTACCTATCAAATATAGATTTGATGCTCAAAGATATACACACAAAAATGCATGTTCAAAAATACAATTTTTTTGTATTGGGATTTGACATGTTTAGTCTTGATACATGTCCCACATTTTCTTAAATATTTTTATTGAAGTTTATAACTTGTATCTTCTTGCTATATATGTTTTTTCCTTTTCAAAACCTATACAAAATTATTTATAAAATTTTTTTAGTTTTCAAAATTGACCTTGGTAATGTTCTTGGCCTAGGTCAGACGACCGGGCAGTCGACCGTGCCTATTTCAGGCCAGGACAGTCGGCCACACGGTCAACCGAATGTCTGGTAGAGGAGTGTGATGTTTGTGCACGTTCACGGCCGACCGACCGATCGACCACTCTCCCCTGCGGTCGACCGACTGTAATGGTTTTAGTCTCGGATAAAATTGGTCAAATGACCGGTCGACCGATAGCCAATGGTCAAAATTTTTAAATAGGTCGGTAGACCGACAGACTGCCAGAAAAGTAGTAATGGCCAAATTTCAAAATCTGTCTTTTAAACATATTTTTAAAACATGGTTTTTTGAATTATAAAGGTCAAATTCTTCCCTTTATGTCTGGTAAACTATTCCAAATGTGTTTCTCTATAGCCTATATATAGGGTGATTGGGATTGAATTTAGATATAACAAATTCTCTTTAAAATCAAAGTTTGCTTTCAAAGTGAAAATTTAAAAAGTTTTTCTTTTATGATTTAAATTCCAAAGTTTTAAATTGAATTTTCTGCTCTTATATTCTCTCTTTTTTGATTTCTACTCTCACATATATCCTAGAGCTTCAGATCTACTTTTTACTCTATAAGGATTTGTAAGAGAAGTTGTAAGAGAGTGTTTGTGATCTCTCGATCACTAAGTGCTTATAATCTCAATTGTCTTTGTGTTATCTCTTGAGTAGAGGATTAAGTTGGAGAGTTGTGTACTCCAAGTGATTGTAATTCCTTGTCGTAAGGTCCCTTTGAGGAAGATCCGTTAGTGGATAGTGGAATTCTTCACAGTGGTGAAGGCGGGGACGTAGAGCAGTGGCTCGAACCTCAAAATAAATCTTTCATGTTTATGATTGCCTTATTGTCTCTATTTCATTTACTTGATTATTATTCATTCATTTTATTGATCGTTACTCATCTCAATAAGAAAGCAATTAAACCACCTCAAGTCTTATCTAGAGGAATCACGAGGAGAATTTCAGAACCCTTCACGGGGAATATGGCTTCAATTCTTGCTTTAAGTGATCAGTTTTTATCATTCATTATAAATTGTTATGTATTTGCATTTGATTAGCATTAACCTATTCACCCCCTCTTGGTGTATTTTCAAATTTGGCATTGTCGATACTTCGCTATGTCATAATGAGGACACTAAATAAGGAGGTTTTTGAAGAGTTCAAAGTACCTCCAAAACAGTTCATTAGGTTCTTACTTGAATTGCATGATGTTCTTCCTAATGAGAACGGTCTTATGAGTTGGATAGAATTTTTTCAAAAGATCTCAATGAAACCATCCCACGATGTGATGGAACCACTGCTAAGCTATGTAGCCATTTCTTAGCTAAGTCCTTGGAGAAAATGGGATGAATCTCAACCTAATAGCATCCTCTATAAGGTGAAGAATTTTTATCATTAAGAGTACTTCCTCTTATGAAGAAATACATATATTCAGACTCTAAGCCATGAAACTTAGGGAGTGTATTGATGAACTGAGGTTTAAGCTCAAAATTATTATCACCAGTCGATAGAAGTTTGATGCAAGATGAAAGTGATGTTCTCATAGGGTAGAACCTATCCTGTATAGATGTTGGTTGAGCCATAACAGGGTTTGGTTTTAGCTCTAGTTTGGGTGTTAAAGTGCTTCTAGTCAACCTACATGAATTTTGTTCTCTCAAACATACCTGCATACACAAATACTACCACAAACAAGCTCACCAATCAGTCAAAAAGAAAAGAGAAAAATTGAACCATGCCTATTTTAATGGAGATTTGGACCTAGACAACTCCTAACTTATTAGATTATCCACAAGAGGTATAATGCAGAATCTAACCACATGCTAATCATCCAGGTAGGGTCAAGATTAGTGGGAGGTATCCGCACAAAAAGCGATAGGCCTAATTATGCCAAACCACAAGCCTTCGAGGTTTCACCTCTCAATCCCCGTTCTTTGACACCGATTTGGTAGGAGTCAAATTCTAACACCTTTTCCCTTATGATAATCTCCTAATAGGTTCAAGATGTCCCTAAGGCCAACGACTATCAAATTTTAAGTTAGGCTTAGATTATGCGTAATTTGAGATGGTTTGCAGGTTAAGGAAGGGTAATGACTCCCCCACCTTATATTTTGTTATGTTTTGCCCTTAAGATGATTTAATGCAAGTATGCAAGGTATAGAAAAGTAGCATTCAATAAGCAAGTAATCACTTAAATGTTTCCTAAGTTATATGCTATGCAAACGTGCAATGCCTCCAGCTTTCTTCAACAATAATTGAAATTGAAACATAGTTAGATAAATGCCTAGGAATGTAAGTCTAAATGTTTTTTAAACAATTTCTATTAATCAATTACTGTTGGATTAAAAATAGTTTTGTGAGATAATCATGTATAAAAAAACTAGCAATTAAGAAAGCTTGTTTTGCAGAGCAATATGTCCTGCAAAAAAGAAATTTTAGTAATCCCACAAAAAATGTGTTTCTGTGACAAACTCTTGAAATCCTATTGGCACAGGATCACAAGTTTTCTTCTGCAATGCTCGAATCCTTAGCCTGATTTTTTTAACCCTGAAATAGAACACCAAACTTGTCAAAAAAAAATATCATTCCCTCCCTGGCAACGATGCCAAAATTGATTGTGAAATTTAATTACCGTGTAGCTTAGTGCTAACGGGTCGTGTCCACGAGGAGAGATACGATGCAAGCTTTTTGGTATTTTGAGAAAGACAGGTTTTGGTGTTGGTGTTTTTTAAATGAAAGGAAGATGGAGAGTAGAGATGTGCTTTAAAGAAAATTGAAGATTAGAATAGGTTTTGAAAAAAGCGATTTTTAAAGAAGACTGTAAGAGTGATGTTTGTTTGTATTTAAAAAAAAAGATCCGGGCTCACTAATCTTTACTCAACTCTAGATTTTCTCTTGAAAGTTTAAGTGTCTCAATGAGATCACAAGCAAAAATATTAGTCTTGTAGTTAAGAGAGATCAAGTAGAACACATAAGATAGAATTTTTTTAGAAATGAAACTTCAGTTTTGAAATCATTCTTTGAGTTGAATGTTAAACCATCAAAACAATAAAGTAAGCGTGGAATAAAAATAACTTCTTTAAAGATTAACTTAAAGAGTAAGTTTAAAAACCAATCCCATCCTCATGTGCCTTCAAGAACCCACATAAGAAGCAAGGCTTAAAGTTAGGCATTCAAATGATTCAATTGGGTCTTTTTTATAAAATGGATCAAGATCAAAACTAGAGAGGAGAGATCAGTGAGCCTAGAAAGAAAAGGTTTATCTACTCATTACAAAGAAAAAACAAGCAATAGAATGAATTAAAAGCATAGACATACCAGTAAGATTGAGTAGAGTTAAGCAAGTTGAATCTCCTTTAGTTGTCACTTCAACAGTAAATTACACACTCCTTTTCTATTTCTCACTTATTGCTGGACTAAACTAAAAAATAAAAATTGAAATACAACTTCTTATAAACTATCTCACAATGATCCTATATCTTAAAAATAAAGTAAGAAATTAATCCTAGTCTTCATCCCTTTTCATCACGAATTTCTTAGTATTTACAGGGAAAAACCAGATAGGGATGCATGAGCAGATAGGGAGCAAACTAGGGGAGCAAACACTCCCCCTTATCCAACTACTTGGCCGCAGATCCGTGATTAGTCTCTAAAACTGCATATTTCATACCACATCTTCACATTTATTTTATATTAAATTCTGCTATTAATACCTCTCTTGCATGTTTCTAGATCCATGGTGTGCAATGAAGAAGAAGACCCCAAATCACCATTTAATGGGTGATTAAAGGCCTATATATAGCTATTGACTTTGGAGAGCTGATTCGTCAAAACCAAGGGCTCAAAATCAGAAACCGGGACCTGCAACCGACAGGGGACAGACGGGACAGCGCGCGGCAGAAAGCGCCATGCGCACGGCTCTAGAAGGGCCGCGAAAACGTGGCCTAGGCCGCGTTTTCGCAGCTGTACGGCGCGGCTGCGCCTATGCTTTTGGCGGGAGGTTGTCCCCCTCGCTCCCCCATTCCCCTGGTGCCTATAAATACCCCTGGGGTTCTCCTTCAGCAAGATATGCAATAGTTTAGGGTAGTTTTCATCTCCATTTTGTAGTTTAGGGTAGTTTAGGTTAGTCTTCTTCTTCTTTCTCCTTTATATTTTTCATTTCTTTTGGATCCTGTAATAGGGAAGAGAGAGTGGTACATGTTGGGAAGCAAGAGTGCTTGTATTAGAAGGTGACAATCTATGAAAGGTGCTCTCTTAACTTATCTTTGTTTTCTTCTCTCTAATTCCTTTTACATATGTAGCTAATATTTTCTCTCATGGCAACTAATTACTAACACTAGTCTAACTTCTTGTTTGATAATCCACATGAATCTAATAGTCTCTACTTGGCCTTGCTCTTGCAAGAGCCATTGATGTCTCATGATGATGGATCTAACACTCTAACATCTAAATCTCTAACAAGCTAACATTACTTTATTTCATACTTGCTCTTATTGGGTTTTGATGATTTAAGTGTAGCTTGCACTTGTTGGTTGAATTTGGATGTGAAAGTTAACATATGAGCCATGCTTTGTAAAGCTCTTGAACTAAGGACTAGTGATGGCCAATGATACATGTTAGGTAACTATCACTAAGAGGTTAGCATATTGGTGGAGTTATTAGTAGTTAGTAGCCATGGGTTTTTCTGTATCTTTTTACTTTGTTTTAGAAATACCACAAAAACCATAAACATTTTGTCTTTTATGTTCCCACTTCTTCGTGTTTCACCATATTTCTCTTTTCATTCTTTCTTTTCTATTCTTTTAATTCTTTAAAACATTGAAGAACTTTTAACACACAAATGAATCAATCGGTAAAGCTTCTATCGCCTCCCGTCCCTGTGGATTCGACTCGTTTAGCCTCATGCTATAACAGAAGTACCGAGGAAGTTAAAGCACACACACTTTAAATCTTGATTTCAAAACATACACTTTTTGTGCGCAGTTTTGTCCCGATCAAATTTTGGCACCGTTGCCGGGGATGGGAACAGTTTGATTTCATATTTTTGTTAACCTTTCTTCTTTGTTTTTGGTGTGTAGGTTGAATTTTTTGCGTTGCAGAAGTGTACACTTGCTCTTGTGTGGTTGGGTAAATTCTTGTACATATATATACTTTGCTGCTAATTTTGTTTATATTACATGTGCATTATCAATTTTAAGAACTAAAATATAGAAATTCGATGCTTTAAAACGGTTTAACATTTGCATCTAGGCACGTGTCAATTTCAATTCCGATATACTGTGTTTTGTTCTTGTGTTATTGTGATCTTGCAAGAGGTGTACATATGGCATTGCATATAGTATAGGACAAACACGTGGGTGATATACTCTCTTTGTGTGTTCATTCTTATCTATATTGCACAATTGAACGAATTAAACTTAAGGAAAAAAACCCAATACAACATAAGGTAGGAAAGTCATTACCCTCCCTTAGTCTAAAAATCACCTCCCCACTCACACAACCCAAGCCTAAATAAAAATTTTCTAGATGTTGGTCCCTAGGGACATCTCGGACTCATTTAGGAGATTGACTTAAGGGGAAAGTTGTTAGAAATTGACTCTTGTCAAATCGGTGTCTAAGGTTGGGGATTGAGAGGCAAAACCTCAAAGAACTGTGGTTTGGCATAATTATGCCCGTTGCTCTGGCACGGATACCTCCCACTGATCTTGCCCCTACCTGGCCGATTAACTCGTGGTCAGCTTCTGACAATATACCCCCCGTGGACAGTCTAACCAGTTAGGAGTCGTCTAGGTCTAAGTCAACCATAGCATAGGCTTATTTTCTTTTTCTTTTCTTTATTTGTTTCTTTTTTTTAATTGTGAAATGGATTTTAACAACAATAATTTTTTCAATCCGAATATGAATCCATATTTCACCCCGGTCTCATTTGACTCAGATAACTCCGACCCGGCTATATACAACATGAACCAACCATATATACCAGGTTGGGATTATCCGACTCAATATGACCTGTATCCCCAATCCTATGACTATAATTTTCAAAATAACTTCAGCTCTTCACAGAGTCAATGGGGATTCACCTACCCCGAGTCTAATTTTCAACCATCTTGTCTATAATTTCCATAATATTCACTACCCGATTTTGATTCATATACTCATTTTCTTGAACCATAAATTGAAGAAAAATCATCATTGGAAAGGAGTTTGGAAGAAGTGATAGAGGCCCAAAAAACAATTTGAAAAAAATGTTAGCCTCATCATGTCCACCAAATTTCCAAAACTCATATAGTTCTTTTCCAGAACGACTCAAAGGAAAATCATTATGGGAAAGACTATGGAATTTGTGCAAGAGATCGAGCGAATAATACAAAATATGGATAAGTTCCCAAGTCCATCAGATATTCATATGACTCAAGAATCTTACCATTTTAGAAATCCAGCTTCAATTTCGTCATACCAACCTGAACTTGACCAACATCTAATTCCTGATACTTTGGCAAGTTATCCATTTCCTGAAATTGAACTTGAAGATGGATGTGAATCTGAGCTTCAAGTTAGCAATTCAAGTCCATTCATTGAATCAATATCGACTCCTATAGTGTTACCTGAACTAAGTGGTGTTTTCGAGCCAGTTTTGATTCCCATACTTCTGAACTTGAATCGATCATTTCACCCATTCACATTCCTTCCGTGGACGAAAATCAAGATTTAATTTCATTACATCCATTTGAGCTTACCCAAAATTTTAAGAACCACCTTGACATTTTGGCACGTTATCCTTTTATCGAAATTGAAATTGAGCTTGAAAGTGATATTGAGCCTCATGTTAGTGATTCCATTTCACTTTTTGATTCAATAATGACTCCAGTATCTTTATTAGATTTTTTTCTCTATTCCGGAATCAACATTGAATCCTATACCCATACAGTGTGAAATTGAATCACCAATATCTTATGATCACACATCATTGATGGGGAAAGTGTGTGAACATCAATTCTTTGGTTTAGACCCTATTTTTGAACCAATTTCGACTTTCATTGTTGACTTTCAACTTGATCTGAGTCAAATTCCTGAGTCGGTGTTAGTTTTTACTCATGTTCCATTTGAGTCCAAATCACTCATCTTCAAAAATCACACTTCATTATTGGACAAGGATGTTGAAGAAAATGACTCAGTAATAATTTTAAAAATTAGAAATTAGATGGGGATAAGTTTGTCAATAAGACCATTCGTTCAATAGTTCTTTTACCAGGTCGTATTATAGAAGTCATTGGTGGGTTTCTGTAAGATCTACGATATCTAGATTGGGTAGCAACGTTTGGCCCAGTCAGACCACCACCGGAACCACCATCTTGAGGTAATCTTCTTTCCCTGTCCATTTATTTCATGTATAAACCATTCATGATGCATTAGGACAATGCATAAGATAAGTGTGGGGGAGGGTTTACTAACATAGTTAGTTTTACATGTTCTTTCTTTTATACTTCTTTTTAATTAAAATTTTTTTATAGAAACTTTTTTCTTTTGCTTTTATAAAACTTTTTGAAACAAGGTAAATAGTTTTGATTTATTTTTAAGAAAATTAAGATTATTTTAAGAATTAAGAAGACCTAAAATAATGAAATTTTAAACTGAGTCAAAATAATAGATCTTGTTTAAATTTTAGGATAAGAAAGTAAGATTGGAAAGATAATTTGATCTTGAATTTTTTGCCTTAGATTTATGCACTTCACACTTATACAATTTTTTTGGATTGAAACAAAGATTGATAATACCATAAAAAATATATATATAAAAAATGATGATAATAAAAATCACTTATTGAAGCTGGGTAATTATGCCTCAGGAAGCATGATTATTCAGGCCTAAAAAGTTAGACAAAATCAAAATAATTCCCTTTAGTTTTGTGGCCTTGTTTACTCGAGTCCTTAAGTCCGAGGGATGTTTTCTCATCTGGTGCCCTAAGATCATCTGGTTTGAGAGTCACCGGCTAAAGGTTCACTACCAGGGTAAATAAGAAAGCCTAACAAAACTAAGGGAAGAAAAAAAAAGAAAAAAATATATATGCACAAATAAATGGCATGAAAGTTAGAGTCAACATCCCAAAAATCTTCACAGTTCACAAAGTGCATATTTTTCTAAGAGTTTTATGAAAGATTAAAGAATCGATTCAATTTTAAATTCTTACATTTAATTTATAAACAAGATTTTGTATTTCGACTTAGTTTAAAGAAGAATAATTTCTGGTTAACTTATGACCTTGGATCACTTATATTTTCACAAAAATACTTCAATACTTTTCTATATTTCAAAATGCGTTATCAAAATATTAATATTTGATTTCTTTCTTTATGGATTTTGTGGGTGCAATCCGCTGAAAACCCTTAGGAGACAAAACTCCTCCTCTAGGAAAAACCTAAAGGTTTAACGGCTTGTTTCACATCTCAGTGCAATCGCATCACCTGCGAAAGTGATATAATAATTTTCTTAGTTTTTTGTTTTACTCGGGACGAGCAAAAGATAAGTGTGGGGGTGTGATTAGTCTCTAAAACTGCACATTTTATAACACATTTTCACATTTATTTCATATTAAATTCTGCTAATAATACCTCTCTTGCATGTTTCTAGATCCATGGTGTGCAATGAAGAAGAAGATCTTAAATTATCATTTAATGGGTGATTAATGGCCTATATATAGCCATTGACTTTGGAGAGCTGATTCGTTAAAACTGGGGCTCAAAACTAGAAACCGGGACCTACAACTGACAAGGGACAGACAGGACAGCGCGCGGCAGAAAGCGCCGTGCATGCGGCTCTAGAAGGGCAATGGAAATGCGGCCTAGGCCGCGTTTCATCGGCCGTACGGGCGCGACTGCACCCGTGCTTTTGGCTAGGGGTTGTCTCCCTTGCCCCCCATTCCCCTAGTGCCTATAAATGCACCGAGGTTCTCCTTCAGCAAGATATGCAATAATTTAAAGTAGTTTTCATCTCCACTTTGTAGTTTACATTAGTGTTCTTCTTCTTCCTCCTTTGTATTTTCTACTTCTTATAGATCTTGTAATAGGGGAAGAGAGAGTAGTACATGTTGGGAAATGAGAGTGCTTGTAATAAAAGGCGATAACCTATGAAAGGTACTCTCTTAACTTATGTTTGTTTTCTTCTCTTTAATCTCTTTTACATGTGTAGCTAATATTTTCTCTCATGGTAACTAACTACTAACCACTAACTAGTCTAACTTCTTATTTGATAATCCACATGAATCTAATAGCTTCTACTTGGTCTTGCTCTTGCAAGAGCCATGGATGGCTCATGATGATGAATCTAACACTCTAACATGTAAATCTCTAACAAGCTAATATTACTTTATTTCATGCTTACTTTATTGGTTTTTGATGGTTTAAGTGTAGTTTGCACTTGTTGGTTGAATTTGGATATGAAAGTTAACATATGAGCCATGCTTTGTAAAGCTCTTGAACCAAGTACTAGTGAAGGCCAATGATACATGTGAGGCAACTATCACTAAGAGGTTAGCATGTTGGTGGAGTCATTAGTAGTTAGTAGCCATGGGTTTTTCTTTATTTTTTCACTTTGTTATAGAAATACCACAAAAACCACAAACATTTTATCTTCTATGTTCCCACTTCTTCGTGTTTCACCGTACTTCTCTTTTAATTCTTTCTTTTCTGTTCTTTTGATTCTTTAAAACATTGAAGTACTTTTAACACATACATGAATCAACCGATAAAGCTTCTATCGCCTCACGTCCCAGTGAATTTGACTCGTTGCAGCCTCTATGCTATAACGGAAGTATCGAGGAAGCCAAAGCACACACACTTTAAATCTTGACTTCAAAACGTATACTTTTTGTGCGCGATTTTCCCACGATCAATCCGCGTCCTGGATGTGGCCGACTGGCCACATCGAGGGGAGGAACTCTGGGATTTTTTTCTTCTTTCTGTTTATCCTAAAAGATTTGATGTCTTCTGATTTCGACGATTCTTTTGTAGATCTTCAACTTTAACCAACATGATTTATAAATATCTGATTTAACTGATTTTTCAACAGATTTTATCTTCTTTGATTTGCTCTGATTTGCTCTGTTTGCCCTGATTTGCCTAGATCCTTGATTTGAATTAATTCTTAATTAAATCAGAATTTAGATGGGCTATTGGGCTTGTATTTATCTTCCTTCTCCCTTGGTAAAGGCCTGCACAATATTTACACAAAAATAAGAATAAAAGTAGATTTTATTATAACATAAATATGGGAAATGTCACAACAAATATGCAATATTGGTGACCGATCATGAGTCTAGCGCCCAGCGCTTTACCGCTAATTACGTCTGAGTGTAGTTACACCGTTCGCTATGCATTATCATGGCTTTGCCGCGAGTGGTAACTACGCTGAGCGTGATAGCACTTAGCGCTGTGTGCTAGCTTCAGTCCAACCTACTTTGCTCCACTTGATTGTTCGCTTGTCTGCTTCCTGACTTTATTTCTGTCTTACTCAGCCTCCAGGCTTCACCACTCTACTGATAGCTTAGATATTACTTGTTACTGTGTTTACATGCATGTGTTTTGTACTATCACCTCTGCAGGTACTTACTTGGTCTTCTGGCCTTTCAGGACTCTCTCCCACTTCCTTGATAGAGGGAGTGCGTTTAGACCGTCAGGTCTTTTAAATATGCCTGGTAGGTGGACCTAGCACTCAACGCTTTATCGCTAATTCCGTTTGAGTGTATTTACACGGTGAGCGCGACTTCGCCACATGCGATAGTATACTGTTCATACCTTGCTCTATCATGTGCGTTTAGCCATGCCGCGAGTGATAACCACGCCGAACGTGATGGCATATAGTGTTGTACGTTAGCTTCGCTCCAGCTTTGTCTGCTTGCCCGCTTCCCTACTTGCCCGCTTGCCTACTTGATAATTTAACTATTATTCTTTTTTTGATTGTTGTGAAGAGCTTGAAATTTTTACTTATAATATTTTTCAAAACTATTTGTTTTCCCATATTTGTATCGATCCCTTGTATCAGTACAGTTTTCTTGTATTCATACTGATCTGCTGTATCGGCACTGTTTTCCTATATTATGTTATATAACAGTTGATATCTGTTGTGCTATTACCTGACATGCTATTACATGACACCTGACATCTACATGTCATTACTTGTCACCTGCTCTACTTAACACTTGACTTATGATTATCATATTACGGAAATCTGGTAACTACTATCCTATATTATATACAGTAAACTGTATCCATAATACTCATGTACTCCTTATTTCCTAAACCTGACCTGCTTCTATTATTCCCATAAATTGATAATTATATAAGAAACTATAAAAAAGACAAAATAACTTGGGTAAGGGAAAAACTGATGGACTTCAAGTAATGAATATGTTTATAATGGTATTAGGTATGTTATGCAACTCAAACTTCTAGATCTACCTGAGGACTTTTAGGTGTCCGAGGGGAGCGCTGGCTCCCTACCTCTTATTACATTCATGAATGGGCATACAATAAGACCAACCTCCTGTACTCCTTGCGGCCAACTCTATAACACCAGCAACGGAACACCCTGGGTCATGGTCCCGGGCATGTATGGGACCCACTGTAAACAAGATATTCACAAGCTATTCAGCTGACTTTGCAGGACTTGATATTCTCTAAGTATTTAATCTTCAAACAGGTTATCATCCATAAGACAGTATTCAGAACTTTCTACGATTCTTAAAAATTCTTAGTTATACCTTCTAGAGTAATCAGCCAGCGTTCGAGACTTGTTATTATCAATTTTTTTTGCGATCAGTTTTATCAGGTTTTCTTTATCGTCGATATTATGATATACTCTTAGAGTGGCAGAGAGCAGGCAGAACATCTAGTAATCTTATTACAGACTTTTTGTCTGGAATAACTTCACACCCAGCAGAGTAAGTATGAGTTCTGAACAGGTAACTATCATATTCTTTGGTCTTATCATTTCGAAAGAAGTTATTTCCAGCGTTTCTAACAGAGTTTAGATAGTGAAAGTTTTGCTAGTTTTGGAGTCCACTCATATCACATAATTTAGAGTTAGTCAGTCTACTGAAGTCCTGGCGGTATTATCTTATTAACAGATATCAGGTCAGTATTTATATGGCATTGTCTGAAATTTTATATGGTAGAAAGTACAGCAGACGTCTAGGTCTCGAGGTTATTTATCAGTCGGTTATGAGCGTAACTCTTAGTTATTCATATCTTAATTGGTATAATCCTTATTTATATCTTTTCTATGTTCATCTTCCCCTTATCGAAATTTTGAGGACGAAATTTTTGTAAGGTGGGTAGAATGTAACACCCCATTCCCGGAATACATACTTGTTGGCTCAGAGGCCCTTCACTCTAGTTTTGATGATGATTAACTCATATAGTTATAGTTTACTAATAATCTTGTGTTTATATAGTTTCAGTTTTTGGTCAAGATATTAGTAGGTATTTTAGCTTCAATAAAGGAGTTTTAGAGCCTACACGTGTTGTTTCAAGAGCTCAAGCGTCAAGATCGCATCTAGCACTCGGTTGGAGTTAAGCACATTGGATCGTGTTTGGATCGAGTCGACTTGGAGAAGGAGTTCTACAAGAAGACCTCAGTTTGTTTAGTATAAGATTATGTTTAAATCTAGTGTAAAGATAGATAGTATTGATATGCTCAAGTTCACACACACAAAAGTTTAAAGTTTGTTGGTTTTTGGTTTAACCGGTTTTGGATTTCATGTCAAAAACATAGATATATGATTTACATGTGATTGGATTCTATTCATATACCATATGCTTCAAATTTGTTTCAATATCATGTTTTTGTAATTACATGATTTTGGAGAAAACTGTTTTCCATTTCAAAGTTTGGTTTTTAGAAAATATGATTTTTGTTTAAAGGCCAAATTTCTTGTTCAAATAGTTTGTAATATGTGTTGATTTCTGATCACACATGGTTGGTATTCAAAGATCTTATAAGAACTTATTTTTGTGGAATTTATGTGATTTTATGGGATTTTATTGAAATTAAAAAGACAAGTTTTTAATCCCTAAAAACTTTAGCCAGACCACACTGGCGGTCGACCGGACGGTCGACCGGACCAGTGGTCGGTCGATCGGATCAGTTAACCGATGTGCACGAGAACATGCACACGGCCAGCCTACTCGGCCAGTCGACCGCGCGGTCGACCGACTGAAAGCACCCCACTCTCGGATGCTGGCCAGTCGACCGGGCGGTCAATCGATGGCTTGGCCCGGTCGACCGGGTGGTCGACCGGAGGCACAACGGTCAGAAATATGATAGTTGTGCCGGTCGACCGGAAGGGCAGTTTTTCCTTTTCCTGCTGCCAACGGGCATATTTTTGGGTGGCTTATAAATAGCCCCCTCTTGGGCTGTTTTCATCAAGAATTTTAAGAGCAAAAAATTTCAATCTTTCTCAGTGGTTTAGCAAGAAGTTTTCAAGAGTTTTTGTGTCAAAAAGATTTATCTTTATTTGTTTTAAAGTGTTGGAAAAGTCAAAGAAAAAGAGTCTTTGGGAATTAGTTTTTGATCTTCATTTCAATATCTATCTTGTGATTTTCCCAAGTTATTTTCCTTGTTATTTTTATTCCAAACACTTTATTTTATCACACTTGAGATATCATATCTATCCTATCTATAGGATCTTGTTTTAAAAAATTGATTTGTGGTGCATTGAGACCACCAAGTGTTGTAATCTCTTTGCTTAGAGTTTGTGGGTATCCCTCTTGTGTAGAGGTGATTGTGAAGGAGTTTAAGTTTGTTAGTATCCCTCTAAGTATAGAGGTGATTGAGGTTAGAGTTTTAGCTTTGTGCCTATCCCTCTAAGTGTAGAGGTGATTGTTAGAGTTTTCGCTTTGTGCCCATCCCTCAAGTGTAGAGGTGATTGTTAGACTTTTGGCTTAGTGCCTTATCTCTCTAAGTGTAGAGGTGATTGTTGTATGGCTTAGTGCCTTATCCCTCTTGTGTGAGGTGATAGTTGTTATGCTCTTGTTTAGAGGTTGTGTTGTTGGAGAGAGGTGTTGTATACTCCTACTTTGTATTTGTCAAATCCTTAGTGCAGATTCCCTGTGTTGGAAGTCCTATGTGGACGTATAGTTGAAATCCTTCTATGTGAAGGCGGGAACATAGAGTAGTGGCTCGAACCTCGAAACATATCTCGGTGTTTGCGATTGATCCACTATCTCTAAACTCTCTATTTTATATCTTGTATTGCATCATATTGTTCATGTCATATATATGCTTGGTATTGATTGTGTGCCTCACTAGTGTTGAACCAAGAGAGCTTCATATAGCACCTTAAATCTTATTTAGAGGAATTTAGAGGAGATAGTCCAGAGCCCCTCACTAAAAATTCGACTACACTCTTTGGTTACACTTAGTTTGTTATAATTAATTTTTTCATTCTGTATCATTTGTTATTAGATTAGCCATACACTTATTCACCCCCCTCTAGGTGTTTTTTCAATTGGTATCAGAGCCTACGCCCCTGATATTAGGTTTAACCACCTAGGAGTGAGATTATGGCTAGCTAATCTACATTTGCATTTGCACACTTAGTTTATACACTCATGGATTACCTTGCCCCTCCAATGTCTGATGTTTCTAACATCGAAATATGAAAGGTTAGGATGAGTGCTTATTTAAAAATCCTAGATATGCATGTTTACCTTGCTACCACCAAGAAATCTTATCTTGGTAATGACAAGCATATAGAGGCCAATGCACAAGCTCTAGAGGCACTTAGGCACACTCTAAGCAAAGAATATCTTATGTTGGTTTCTCATTGTGATTCCACTTTTGCAGTGTTCCACACTTTAATCTCTCCCAAGCTTCAAACGACAAACCACGTGAAGAAGGAACCCTTGGTGGATGAGTCCGAACAAACTCGCTACATGCTCTAAGGGAATGATTCTCTTGAGGTAAACTCGGAAACTCATCTAGATGATTGCGCTAGTTCTTCAGGTGATGATTATATTGATGCTGACGCATTAAATAAAGAACTATCTATTGTTTGTGAAAACTTGTTAGAAAAAAATAAACTTTTGAAAAAGAAAAGTTTTGCATTAAAAGAAGAAAAAAAAATTTATCTTCTAAACTTGATATTGTTTTGCAAGAGAGGGATGAGAATTCAATTGAAAGGGACTCATTGAAATCCCAACTTGACCTTGCACTAAATGAAAACAAAATTTTGAAAAATAAAAATGATTGTGACAGTATTTTGAAGAAAAATAAGGCTCTATCTTCAAAACTTGATTTTGTTTTAAAAGAGAATAAAATTTTGAAAAATAAAATTGCTTTAATTTAAAAGAATTTGGATTTAGTTTCAAATGAAAATAAATCTTTGAAAAATTATTTGCCTTCACATGTTTGCCATGCTACTATAACTTCATCATCAAGTGTTATATGCTCCACTTTGTTTTCAAGTATTAAAAATGATATTTGTGTATTGAAGAAAAGTGTAGATTGTTTGGGCTCCACTTTGAGCCAATGTGCTATGGATCACAAGAGATTGGAATCCATGTTTCATAAGAAACATGCACCACATATTCATGCACACCATACACGGCATACACATGCTTCTCATGTTTACACACGTGACACTATGTATGCTCATGTGTACACTTGTACACATTGTGGACGTAAGGGTCACCTTACAAAATTTTGTTATGATAGAATAAATGATTCAAATTTTGCAAATAGATTTGTTTAGATTAGAAAAGGTGCTAACCCCTATGGATCCAATAAGGTATAGGTATCAAAAGCCACTCCTATTTTATTTGATGTAGGTGTGCGCTCTCACTTGACGTAAGCATATTGATTCCTTGATGGTGGATATGTTCTGAGCTATATGGTGACAATTATCGATGCATCACTTTCAAGAAAAGTTTGGTGGGTTGATCACCATGGTTTGGAGATCTAGAGATTATCCCTAATGGTTTTTGTAATTATCGCTAACTCCCATTTAGTTTAAATGCTTTCATATTGTTGATTTTTAGCATGTTTTAGTTTTTCATGTTAATTAGACTTGTGATATACATATATAGTATTTGAGATACACCCATGTTTATATGGACCATTATTTTTATATTCTTACTATTGTTTAACTACTATAAATATGCTAGTTCTAAGACATGTGCATTTATATAATGATCATATTGGTTTTTGTTTATGATTTTGCACTTCATGATTTTGATTACATGTTTAAATATAGTTTTTATTAAAACTTGTATTTATACTTGTACAACTAGTGAGCCACATTTAATTATTATGTATTTATACTTTATTGCTCGTTTGTACCCATTAGATATACTTGTATAGCCTAGTTTTAATGATTCTTGCATTTTAACGTGTATTCCCTATTCTTGTATATATTTTTCATGTTTATAATGTCATATTGAGTTTCATTGCCTATTTTCATGATTATGCTTTTCACATGATTCTTGTACAATCACATTATTTGTATTTACTCATGACTTTGATTTATGAGTACTAGTTTGAGCTTTATATATCTTGAGTGTCAATTTTGTGTAAAATGCATGCTTCATGAAATATATGATTTGGTTTCATGTTTTGAAGAATTTTTAACTAGTTATTTCAAAATTATCTTAAACTTGTTCATATTTTTCATTTGGTAGAGTTTTCAAACATGTCAAAACTATTTTCAAACTCATATTTTTGAAAAACCTACCAACCAATGGACGGTTGGATGGGCGATCATGCCTTGTATGCTTAAAATTGAATATCTTTATAAACATGCGTATAAATAAGGTGGTAGGTATGAGTTATACACTTAATTCTCATTATTTTTTCAATTGGTATCACATTTAATATTTTTATGTTTGTATACTCATGTTTGTGTTTTCTTTATATGTATTCTTTAAACTTCAATTAGTATCAATTTCAATTGGTATATTCATTTTCATACATATATATATGATTTGATTGTGTATACAATATCTTTACATCTTAAATAACAAATTATGTTTATGCTAAGCTTGATTTACTCCTTAATGTCAATTAATTTTCAATTGGTATTTTATACAAGCTTATGCATCGTTTTTATTAATATTTCATAAAGGGGAGAAAAATTCGTGTTTTATCTTTCAATCGGTTTTATTTTCAATTGGTATCTTACTCCAATTCTTTATGATGAAAAAAACTTTATTTTGGTATATGCTAACATTTTCAATATTGGTATCAATAATCTTAAATTTGTATTACTCTCAATTTGATATCCTTATTGTAAAATGAGTTGTGTTTACCTAAAAATTTAGTTTTTACTTTTAGATTGGTATCTTACTACCATTCTTTATGATAAAAAATGTTTTGTTTTGGTATATGTTAACATTTTCAATATTGGTATCAATAATCTTAAATTGGCACTATTTTCAATTTGGTATCCTTATTGCAAAATGAGTTGTGTTTACCTTAAAATTTGGTTTTTACTTTCAATTGTATCAAAATTTATAATATTTATTTCAATTGGTATCAAAAATGTACAACGTTTTATTTTCTATTGGTATCAAAAATTTACAAGATATTTTCAATTGGTATCATAAATTTGTTTTAAAAGAGGTTTCATAATCTTTTGATATGTATTGCTTATATGCAAGGGAAGGTTAACATCTTCTCTATATATAGATTCATGTTGGGTGTATCTCATATTGAGGAGCTTGACCTCGCTTCTCTATGTCTTACATGTGTGTAGAGCTTAACATCTCCACTTATACCTTGTATATTATGCGTTATGTGATTAGGATTTAGTCATCTCTTTTTCATGTAATACATTTATGCAGGGGGAGTTAACTTTACATCTCTCCTTTGTTGATGAATTGACAAAAAGGGGGAGAAGTATTTGGTGAGTTTATATGTATGTTTATTTTATTTCCTCGTTTATGCAAAAAGGGAAAAGAATTTGGTAAGTTTATATATGTTTATTTTCATATTTATGCATATATGTGTTGTTTGGTTTATGAGCATTCATTGAATATCTTTATGTTTATTGCTATGCATGAGTTAAGGGGGAGCTTCTATGAAGCTTATCCTTAATCCATGCATATATAACTCCATGAGTTTTGTCATCATCAAAAAGGGGGAGATTGTTAGCCTAGAGGCCCTTCACTCTAGTTTTGGTGATGATTAACTCATATAGTTATAGTTTACTAATAATCTTGTGTTTATATAGTTTCAGTTTTTGACTAAGATATTAGTAGGTGTTTTAGCTTCAACAAAGGAGTTTTGGAGCTTACACGTGTTATTTCAAGAGCTTGCACGTCAAGATCGCATCTAGCACTCGGTTGGAGTCAAGCTAGTTGGATCGTGTTTGGATCGAGTCGACTTGGAGAAGGAGTTTTACAAGAAGACCTCGGTTTGTTTAGTATAAGTTGTGTTCAGATCTTGTGTAAAGATAGATAGTATTAATATACTCAAGTTCACACACACACAAAAGTTTAAAGTTTATTTGTTTTCGGTTTAACCAGTTTTGTATTTCGTGTCAAAAGCATAGATATATTATTTACTTGTGTATTGGATTCTATCCATAAACAATATGCTTCAAGTTTGTTTCAATATCATGTTTTTATAATTATATGAGTTTTGGAGAAAACGGTTTTCCATTTCAAAGTTTTGTTTTTGGAAAATACGATTTTTGTTTAAAGACCAAATTTTTTTTATCACAAAAATAGTTCAAATAGTTTGTAATATGTGTTAATTTCTAGTCACACATGGTTGGTATTCAAAGATCTTACTAGAACTTATTTTTGTGAAATTTATGTGATTTTATGGGATTTTATTGAAATTAAAAAGACAAGTTTTTAATCCCTAAAAACTTTAGCCAGACCACACTGGCGGTCGACCGGACGGTCGACCGGACCAGTGGTCGGTCGACCGGATCGGTCGACCGATGTGCACGAGAGTGAACATGGCCAGCTTACTCGGCTAGTCGACCGCACGGTCGACCGACTAAAAGCACCCTACTATGGGGGCTGGCCGGTCGACCGGACGGTCGACCGATGGCTTGGCCCGATCGACGGGCGGTCGACCGGAGCCACAAGATATGACCATTGCGCCGGTCGACCGGGCGGTCGACCAAAAAGGGCAGTTTTACCCATTCCTGCTGCCAACTGGCAGATTTTTGGGTGGCTTATAAATAGCCCCCTCTTGGGCTGTTTTCATCAAGAATTTTTAGAGCAAAAATTTCAATCTTTCTCAGTGATTTAGCAAGAAGTTTTCAAGAGTTTTTTTGTCAAAAAGATTTATCTTTATTTGTTTTAAAGTGTCGGAAAAGTCAAAGAAAAAGAGAGTCTTTGGGAATTAATTTTTGATCTTCATTTCAATATCAATCTTGTGATTTTCTCTAGTATTTTTCTTTGTTATTTTCATTCCAAACACTTTATGTTGTCACACTTGAGCTATCATATCTATCCTATCTATAGGAGCTTATTTTGTGAGCAAAATTGGTTTGTGAGGTATTGAGACCACCAAGTGTTGTAATCTCTTTGCTTTGAGTTTGTGAGTATCACTCTTGTGTAGAGGTGATTGTGGATGATTTTGAGTTTGTTGGTATCCCTCTAAGTGTAGAAGTGATTGAGGTTGGAGTTTTGGTTTTGTACCTATCCATCTAAGTGTAGAGGTGATTGCTGGAGTTTTGGCTTTGTACCTATCCCTCTAAGTGTAGAGGTGATTGTTTGAGTTTTGGCCTAGTGCCTTATCCCTCTAAGTGTAGAGGTGATTATTGTATGGCTTAGTGCCTTATCCCTCTTGTGTGAGGTGATAGTTGTTGTGCTTTACCTCTTGTGTAGATGTTGTGTTGTTGGAGAGAGGTGTTGTATACTCCTACTTTGTATTTGCCAAATGCTCAGTGGAGGTTCCTTGTGTGGGAAGTCATGTATGGACATATAGTGAAAATCCTTCTGTGTGAAGGCAGGGACGTAGAGCAGTGGCTCGAATCTCGAAACATATCTCAGTGTTTGTGATTGATCCACTATCTCTAAACTCTCTCTCTTTTATATCTTGCATTGCATTATAATGTTCATATCATATATATGCTTGGTATTGATTGTGTGCCTTACTAGTGTTGAACCAAGAGAGCTTCATATAGCACCTCAACTCTTATTTAGAGGAATTTAGAGGAGATATTCTAGAGCCCCTCACCGAGAATTCAGTTACACTCTTTGATTACACTTAGTGTGTTGCAATTAGTTTTTTAATTCGGCATCATTTGTCATTAGATTAGCCATACACCTATTCACCCCCTTCTATGTGTATTTTCAATACTCAGATAAGTATTTTGATTTTTTATCATATTTTTTGATTTCTTTCCATGTATTTATTTTTATTTCATGATTATGTATATCATTGCTTGTTATTAGATCTGGATTTCATACTCAGGGTCAACCTTAATCTGAACCGGAGACCAGATCCCAGTGCACTGATCGATTTGATCTTTTTGGTAGTTAGGTTTGACTACTTTTAGTTTCAAACACTATTTTTCAACATTTTAAATTTTTCGTGATTTTCTGAAATTTTTCTGAATTAAATTGCAAAATCTTCAAAATCGGAATCGACCGGTGTTGCCGATTGATTCTCAGATTTTTAATTTACAAATGAAGTTGAATTTCTAAAAACTACTTTCATATTACTTCTTAGAATTGCATTTTTCTATCTAAATGAGTTTTTTAAGATTTTACTGAATTTAACGAGACTCGACCAGATGTGGTGTGGACGGGTATCGCTGGTTGATTCTAGAATTTTTAGTTTGAAATGGGATTGAATTTCTGGAGTTTGATTTCACCATGTACCTTAATATAATATTTTCTATTTTTGAAAATTTTTGGGAGCTTTTTCGAGTTACTCTATTTTTCTTGCATTATCAATATTTTCAGTGTTTTCCCAGATCCGAAGTATCTATCAAGATATTTTCTTTTCTTTCTTCTTTCTTTTCCCTTTATTTTTTCTCCTCCATTACTTTTCCCTCTTTTTCTTTTTCTTTTCCCCAAAATTTCTCCTCCACCCATTTCTCCAAAATATCTCCTTCTCTTCTTTTCTTTTCTTTCCTTTCTTCTTCTTTCTTTTTCTTTTCCCTTTCTTCTTCCTTCCCTTCTCCTAGCCAGTGACAACCACCTCGGTGACTAGCTTCGGCCGGCCAAGCCCCAACCAGGCCACCTTTTCTTCTCTCTCCTAGTATTTCTCTCCATCTCTCAATCTTTCTCTCCCCTTTAATTTCCCTCTCCCCCACTCTCCAATTCCCTCTCCCTCTCTCCCTTAGATCCAGCCTCAGCACCAGGACCCTGTGCCACCTCTGATCCCAGGTGAACCCCGGCCACTCCCCGAGCTCCTCCCACTCCACCACCACTCCTTCCTTCTAACTTTCTTCTCTCTTCCCTATCTCTCTTCACCTCCTCTCTTCCGTCCAAGCTTGACGGCCAACATGGCCGGTCGATCATCACTCTGGCCACAGCCCTAGGCATCACCCTCTGCTCCCTTTCTCCTCTCCTCTTCTTCTTATTCTTTTCTTCTTCTTTTTCCTCTCTTTTTCTTTCTCTTCTTTTTTTCTCCTTCTCTTGCCCACGTCTCTCCCCTCTTCCTAGCCGCGCTGGTGGTGGCCACCTCTAGCCTGCGCCGGCCAAGACGGCCGCGCCTCCTCCCCAACGCCTCTGGCCCTTGCCGCGAGGCCCTATGCATGAGTAGGGGCAGCAGCCCCCTCTCTTTTCCTATTATCTCTCTCCCTCTCTTGGTTTTTCTTTCTTCTCTCTTTTTCCTTCCGTCTCTCCCCTTATTTTCCCTCTCTTGATCCTTTCTCACTCTCTTTCCGGAGCATTCGCTCTCCCCTCTCTCCTTTTTCTAATTTTCTCTCTCTAAAAATATATATATTTATATTTTAAATATTGGTGGCATGTGTTCTGTCCTTGGTATTCCGGATTTATGGTGATTTTTTGAAGATTTTTAGTCGAGTGTTCTCGCCTCAATTCTGGGTTTTCCTGCTTCGATGCGTGATTTGTATATTGTGAGCTTTGTATTTCTATAGGTGTATTATGGACTTGTATCTGTATAAGTGGACATGTAAATTTGTACCGGTGCTGTGTTTGTATCAGTATAGGTGTGTTGATGTATTCTGTGGACATGTAACTATGTCGGTGTGACGAAATTGTGTAATAGGGTAATTCAATTACTATACTTATATATGTTGTTTTATCTGCTCTATTATCATAGATGGCCGACCCTTCGTGGTCGTTAGCCTCCAGGTTCTCACTCAGCCTCCTAGCTTCATCACTCCACAGATAGTCTAGTAATAATCATGTTTATATGTGTGCTTGTGTGTGCTAACATTATTTTATGCAGGTACTTATTTGGCCCTCTAGCATATTAAACCTTATGGTCTCTCTTATGCCCAATTCCTCGAAAGAGGAAGTGTCTTTAGAGCGTTAGGTCTTTCAGTCCCGCTTAGTAGGCGAGTCTAGCGCCCTACGCTTTACCGCTAACTTTGTCCGAGTGTAGTTATGCCATGAGTGATAGTTGTACGTTATAATGGCTTCGCCACGAGCAGTAACTAAGCCGAGCATGATAGAGTTTAGCGCTGTGTGCTAACTTCGCTCTAGCCTACTTAGCTCTATTTGATTGTTCGCTTGTCTGCTTGCTTGACTTTATTTCTATCTTGTTCAGCCTCCGGGATTCACCACTCTACTGATAGCTTAGTTATTACCTGTTACTGTATTTACAAGCATGTGTTTGGTACTAACACCTCTAAAAGCACTTACTTGGCCTTCCGGTCCTTCAACCCTTTGGGTTCTCATTCACTTCTTCGAAAAAGAGAGTGCATTCAGACTTTCAGGCCTTTTAGCTACGCCTGGTACCGCTAATTCTGTTCGAGCATATTTACACCGTGAGTACAACTTTGCCACATGCGGACTACAGCATTCATACGCTCGCTCCATCGAGTGTATTTAGTCATATCGCGAGCGGTAATCACGCCGAATGTGATGGCATCTAGTGCTGTACGTTAACTGTGCTCAAGCTTTACCAAACTTTTCTTGAATGTTCACTTACTTGCTTGCCCGCTTGCATGCTTGATAATTTAACAATTATTATTTTCTTGATGGTTGTGAAGAGTTTGAAATCTTCACTTATACTTATTTTTAAAAATTGTATTATTTTTTCGTATTCGTACCGATCCCTGTATCAGTACCATTTTCTTGTATTTGTACCGAGTTGATATCTGTTGTGCTATCACCTGACATGCTATTACTTGACACCTAACACTTGTATGATATCATCTGACATCTACACGTTATTACTTATCACCTGCCCTACTTAACACTTGACTTGTGATTATCATATCATGACAATCCTATAACTATTATCCTGTATTATATATAGTGACCTGTATTCATAATACTCTTGTACTCTTGTACTCCTGAATTCGTGAACCTGACCTGCTCCTGCTATCCTCATAAATTGATAATTACATAATAAATTATAAAAATGACAACTTACATTGGGTAAGGGGAAACTGATGGATTTTAAGTAGTGAATATGTTTACAGTGGTATTAGGTATGTTGTGCAACTCAAACTTTCGGATCTACTTGAGGGCCTCCAAGTGTCCGAGGGGAGCACTGGCTCCTTATCACTTGTTACATTCATGAATGAGCATACAATATGACCCAACTTCTTGTACGCCTTACGGCCAATTCTGTAACACCAGCAACGGATCACCCTTGGTCATGGTCCCGGGCATGTATGGGACCCACAATAAGCACAACCCGTTAATTTCATCATCAGTTTTCAATAACAACCTCGGCTAACTCATATATGGATGTATGTGGGATGGAACGTATGCATGTACACATACTTAGATATATGGGTCGGACAAGTACTAATATAACAATTCGTCTTACTGTTTTGCAATTCAGGTTATATAGACTTGAATTATGATGAAGTGAGGCATAGGGTATATAGATGAGAGTTTTCTTATTTGGATTATTCCTTCGATATACTTATCTCATGAAGCTGTAAGCTAAGCTTGTACAACTGGTTTTGCAATTTTCATCGATTTTATGATCGTTTAATATTTAGGAGACAACTCAGGTTATATGAACTCAGGATACATTGATATGAGATAGAAGGTATTTATATGAGGGTTTTCTTGTTTGGATTATTTTTTCAATGTACTAATCTCATAATTGGTAATTTGGGCTCATATAACTGGTTTTGTCACAATTACTTTGCTTGTTGTCTCATTCCTGCTCCTGTATGATGTAAGTTACTTAGAGAGGGTGAACAGGTGACTAGCTAATCTAATGCAAAACTAATGCAGAATTAAAAACTAATTATGCAACCTAAAAACTATTAGGCTAACACACAATGTATAAGCAAAGAGTGTAGCTAAATTTCGGGCTCTGGACTATCTCCTCAAGATTCCTCTAGATTAAGAGTTGAGGTGCCACTATGGCTCTCTTGGTTGAATACAAGTGCGAGCAAATATACAACCCAAGCATATATATCAATAGAGCACAAATATATCAAGCATATAAAGGATAAACAATATAAGCATTTAAGATATATAAACACCAGTGAGAGAAAGAGAGATGAGCAATCGCAAATACGGAAGAATTGTTTTGAGGCTCGAGCACACTTTCTCTACGTCCCCGCCTTCAACATTATGAAGGATTTCTACTATAACGATCTCGTAAGATCACTTGGTGCCGCAACACTGATCGGGACGAAACTAGCACTCTAAAACGTGTATTTTATGAAATCAGTGAAAATGTGTATGTGCTAATATTCCCTCGATACTTCTGTTATAGCATTGGCTCAACGGGTCGAATCCACAGGGACGGGAGGCGATAGAAGCATTAACAGTCTTTATTCACGTCGGTTGTTACCAAGTCTTCTTTGTTTAAAGAATTAGAAAAAGAAAAGAAAAGAAAAGAAATCTAGAATGTGATTGGTGGAGAACGATGAAAGCGATGTGAAAATAAGAGAAAAGTGGTTTGAAAAACAAAATAAAGATGGAACAAACGTGAACTAAGAAGTTGGTAAAAACATCGATGAAAAGATAAAAGAATTGATTTTTAAAATAAGATAAAAGAAAATTCATGGCTACTAACTACTAATTGCACCACTAACCATGCTAGCCTCTTAATGATAATTGCCTCACATCGATCCTTGGCCATCACTAATCTTTGGCTTCAAGAGACGATACAAAGCATGACTCATAAGATTGTTCTTCTACATTCAAACAACACATCAATACCATATAACAAGTTGCAAGCTATTGTTAAATCATCAAAACCGGTTAGAGGTGAGTATGAAATAAAGAAGATATTGTAAGTTAGCAAGTTAGTGGGTTAGATGTTAGAAATGTTAGAATGTTAGAATCCATCATCATGAGCCATCAATGGTTCTTGCAAGAGCAAGGCCTTATAGAGGCTATTAGATTCATGTGGATTATCAAGTAAGTGGTTAGATGGTTAGTTGTTAGTAGTTAGATTGCCATGAGAAGAAAAGCTAGCCAAGCATCTGTAGAAGATGGAGAAGATTACATTGGAGAAGAAAGGAACCACCTTTATATAGATTGTCACCATCTATTACATCAATCCCTCTCTATCTCTCTGAATCTCTCAGCCCTACTACAAGATCTAAAAAGGAAATAAAAATACAAAAGAAAAGAAAGGAAGAATACCTACACTACCTTACACTAAAACATAAAAACCCTAGCCTAAAATCAAAAATTGCCTCGTTTAAGGCCTCTGCAGGGATTTTATAGGCGAAAAGGGCTTCTAGAAGACGAGACGGAGCCACACGTTGAAGATCGACGCGTGGATCCACCCAATTGTCACGGATCTGCAGTTATTGCCCCAGATCCATGGCAAAACCAGGGAATTATTTCCCTGGTTTTGGCGAGGATCTTCCCATTGCTTCGAGGACCTTCCTGGTATATCCCAATTCTGGTATTTTCGTCCGAATATTCGTCTAATGTGCACAAAGATCTAGATTCAATGCATTTTCTAGAAGTTCCCTTACTTGGCCTTCAAGAATTGCGGATTTAATTACCCTAAAATGGGTTTAATTAAGCTCTTATTACCCATTTGCCCTTAAACTCCTGAATTATCTGCAAGAGAGACCAAAACACGGTTTAAACTGATATTTTATTCATAAATCATAAGAAAATGCGATATAATAATGCAGAATTGTAGACTTATAACACCCCCACACTTATCTTTTGCTCATCCCGAGCAAACAAAAAGAAGAAGAACTATACTACATATGTTATTACACCACTTTCGCAGGTGACGCGATCGCACTGAGCGGTGCAACAAGCCGTTAAACCTCTAGGTTACCCCCTAGAGGAGGAGTTTTGTCTCCTGAAGGTTTTCAGCGGATTGCACTCACAAAATCCATAAAGAAAGAAAACAAATGTTAGTATTTTGAAAACACATTTTGAAAGAGAGATAAGTTTACGAAATATTTTTGAAAAATATAAGCGATCTAAGATCATAAGTCCACAAAAAATTATTCTTCCTTAAGCTTAGTCTTTATGAAAGATCTTGTCTTAAATTAAGGTAAGAATGAAATCACCTAGAGGGGGATGAATAGGTGATAATACTAATCAATGCACAATTTAAAAATCTATGATGCAACAATCACCCAAAACAAGACTAGAAGCCGAATACCCCGTGAAGGGCTTTGAACTCCTTCCTCGTGATTCCTCTAGATAAGAGTTTGAGGTACACAATGCAATCTTGTTGTATGAGTATTTGATTGACAATATGAATATGAAATAAGTGAATATAGCAATGAAAATGAAGAGCAAGTACAATGTTCCAAAAAATATGTAGAGCAAGTAAATAAAGCAATGAATAAGAAGCAATGAATATAAAGCAAGGAATTAAAGCCAGAAGCAAGTAACCAAACGCAAACACCGAGAATTTTTCCAAGGTTCAAGCACCCAGCTCTACGTCCCCGCCTTCACCCAGAAGGATTTCTAACTACTATAACTTCACAAAGAGTTACAATCACACCGGAGTACCCAACTCCACAATCTCGAATACAAGTATCCCTTGGTGATCAAAAGACCACAAACTCTCTTTTGAAAAATCCTCTTTCCCTTACAAGAACCCTGTAGAACAATGTGTAGGATGAAGCTCAAGTATTGTAAGTTGAAAAGAAAAAGAATTTGAGAGAGTTTTGAAACCAAAACTTCAGAGATGAGAGAGATTTTTCAGCACAAAAACCAAGAACCAAACTCTTTTGAAAGCCTTTTGAAAACTTGAGTATTTTCCAAATGCTTGTTGTATCAACCATAACCCTAATCAACCCTATTTATAGGATAGAGCTAGGGTTTGAAGTGTAAACTCACATAATGATAATTAGGAAGAATTTGACCCATGAAACAGCCTTAAAACTCGTTTAGAGACAAAAGGTTTAATTAAAACGTGTTTTAAAAAACTAGCCGTTATGGCAGAAAACTCACTCTCGGTCGACCGGCCGATCGACTGGGTTTCAAATAAAAAGAGCCGTTGCGGCCTACGGTCGACCGCCCGGTCGACCGCAACAAACAGAAAGTTGCTCTTTTGCAGTCGGCCGAAGGTCGGTCGACCGCAATTGGGTCCAGTCGACCGCCCGGTCGACCGGGAAATTTGCACACATGCACGCACCCAACGGTCAGATTCCCAGTCGGCCGGTCGGTTGACCGATCTGACCTGACATAGAGTCGGTCGACCAGCTCAGGTCAAAACTTGAAATTTTGAAAAAGATTTTGAAGAGTTTGGGATAGTTTTAAAAATAGTTGTCATAACTAGGTATAATGCATAAAATGGAGTTTGTAAGTAATAAACTTTATTTAAAAATATTTTTTATAAATTTATAGGAGAAATTTTGGAAAAACCATGTGCGCAAAAACTTGTGTATAGAAACATGAGCTTCAACCTATCCACTATTCTTTAACAAAACTATAAAACTAAAAACAAATCTAATGAAGTCTCTTGAGCCAAACTGAAGTCTTGAGCCATGCAATGCTTTGCTAGAGCTTTCTCTTCTATGAACATTCCTTCTTGTGCCATTTGCCTTATTTGCTCCATGAACCTAGAAAATCTTCGAAGTGCCAAGCAAAGGCCATCATAAATGGTTCAAACCTGAAACTTCATCTTAAACAACTTATTAGTACCATATAGCTCCTAAGTGTTTTGTTATCATCAAAACTCTAAACAAATGGAGAGTGTAACCTCTTGGGCCAACAATCTCCCCCTTTTTGATGATGACAAAACAAATAGGCTATATAAACAAGATAAAAGAGAGGTGAAAACTCCCCCTCAAATTATGCTATATTAAACAAGTAAAAGCAATTTGAATTGCAATCAAAAACCATGAGACTAAAAATCATGAATCATAAAACACACACTTGAAAACACAAAACCATATAAACATAGAACTTATAACACACACTTTGCAAAAACCAAAACCATACGCATATTATACTTCTCCCCCTTTTTGTCATACATCAAAAAGGGATAAAGAAATAAGAAAAACAAGTCTATTCAATAACATAAACATTAAGTTCACCACATATAAAGGAAAATCTATTAAAATCAAGTGGTTTAGTGAAAATATCGGCAAGTTGCAAATCCGAAGAAACATAATCAATATCTATATCACCTTTCTCAAATGATCTCTAAGAAAGTGATATCTAATCTCAATATGCTTGGTCTTACTATGTTGATTTGCATTCTTAGTCATATGAATAGTACTAGCATTATCACAAAATATTTTTATATGGTCATAATGCAAATCATAATCATGGAGAGTATGTTTCATCCAAAGGACTTGTGCACAATAAGCCCCTGCCGCAACATACTCCGCCTCGACGGTTGAGAGGGCTACCGAATTTTGTTTCTTAGAGGACCATGAAACAAGACAATTACCAAGAAATTGACATGTCCCACTAGTACTCTTTCTATCCACTCTACAACCCGCATAGTCGGCATCCGAATAACTCGTCATTGAAAAATTTCTGATTTTCGGATACCAAAGACCCATTCCAATAGTGCCCTTAATATAACGAATGATGCATTTTACCGCAATAAGATGAGACTCTTTAGGACACGATTGGAATCTAGCACAAAGACACACACTAAACATGATATCCGGCCTACTTGCCGTTAAATACAACAAACTACCAATCATGCTTCTATATAACTTAATATCAACACATTATCTTGGTCATCCTTATCAAGCTTGGTTGTAGTTGCCATGAGAGTGTTGCAAACTTTCGAAGCTTCAAGTCCAAATTTCTTTATGAGTTCCTTTGTATACTTGGCTTGACATATGAATATCCCATCCTACATTTGCTTGATTTGGAGTCAAAGTAAGAAGTTCAATTCACCCATTGAAGACATTTCGAATTCACGTTGCATACACTTTTCAAATTCCTTGCACAAAAGCTCATTAGTGGAACCAAAAATTATATCATCAACGTAAATTTGCACTATAAGAATATCATTATTAACATGCTTAGTAAATAATGTTGTGTCTACTTTGCCTTTAACAAAATCATTTGAAAGAAGAAAATTAGAAAGCCTTTCATACCAAGCTCTAGGAGCTTGCTTCAATCCATACAAAGCTTTATCAAGTTTAAAAACAAAATTAAGATGAATATGATCAATAAAACCGAGAGGTTGTTCAACATAAACTTCTTCATTTATAAAACCATTTAAAAATGCACTTTTTACATCCATTTGAAAAAGTTTAAAATTTTAAAAGATGCAAAAGCTAGTGTCATCCGTATGGCTTCAAGCCGTGCTACAGGTGCAAAGGTCTCCTCAAAGTCAATTCCTTCAACTTGAGTGTAACCTTGGGCCACTAACCTAGCTTTATTCCTAATAACATTTCCTGATTCATCCATCTTATTTCTAAAAATCCACTTAGTACCAATTATTGGTCTATCGTGGGGTCTAGGAACAAGGTGCCAAACTTGGTTGCGCTCAAATTGATTGAGCTCTTCTTGCATAGCTAGCAACCAATATGAGTCACCCTCGGCTTCGAGGATGTTTTTGGGTTCAAAATGAGAAATGAACGCAAAGTTACCATACAAGTCATGGAGTTTGGAGCGAGTTGTTACCCCTTTAGATACGTCACCTATGATGAGATCCTTGGGATGATTTGTAGCGAATCTCCAATCTTTCGGAAGTGGTTGAGATTGTTCCACTTCTTCCTTTTGAACTTCACCAATAGGTTCTTACATTTCTTCTTGAATGGGTGAGTCCTTCAAGGAAATTTTCTCCATGTCCTCACCTAGTGAGTCAAACTCTACAACATTCTCAATAACAACATTAGTTTCTTCAAATTTAACATGCATGGATTCTTCAATAATAAGAGAAGATTTATTGAATACTCTATAAGCTTTACTGGTAGTAGAATATCCAACAAATATTGCTTCATAAGCCTTAGCATCAAATTTACCCAAGTTATCTTTAGTATTCAAAACAAAACACTTGCATCAAAAACTTTAAAATATGAAACATTTAGTTTTCTTAAATGATAAATTTCAAAAGAGGCTTTGAGAGAATTCTTACACAAATAAATACGATTTGATATATAGCATGCGGTGTTTACGGCCTCGGCCCATAGATATTGAGGGAGGTCATATTCACTTATCATAGTCCTAGCCATCTCTTGAAGGGTATTCCTTACTTGAAGTTTGAAAAAGACCGCATTTGTGGTGCGTGCCAACTTTGGAAACAAACCAATTGAAATCACCAATTCCTTAGAATTAATCCTAGCAAGATGATCAAAAGATGCATGTCCTAATCTTCTATGCCAAAGCCAAGAAGTTTCATCAAAAGCATTCAAGCATTTAGTAGAACAATCTAAATTAAGCATGTCAATGATATAGACATTATTATCACGAAAACCGGTGAGAATACAATCATTAGTTTTACAATCAAAGATTTTTCAAGAAGAATCATCAAAAATAACTTTAAGACCACGATCATAAAGTTGACTTATACTAAGCAAGTTATGTTTAAGCCATCAACAAGAACAACATTTTCTATAATAGGAGATGCACCAATTTGAATGTTACCTATACTGATGATAGTGCCCTTGGAGTCATCTCCGAAGGTGACGGTGCCACCTTCAACGTACCTTGATAGGGTTATAAAGTTGTTAATATCCCATGTCATATATCTTGAACAACCACTATCAAGGTACCACCGCTCCTTACGTCTTAGAGCCTTGGTGTGTACCTACATCAAATAATTTAGGACTTGATTTTGGTACCCACATTTTCTTGGGTCCTAAAGAGTTAGTATCACGGATCCACACAAGATTATTTGTTCTATTAATTTGATCATAGAAAAACTTAGCTAAATGGCCATTTTTACCACAATAAGTACATCTATAAACTCTACCATATTTAAATGCATAATGAGTGTGTGGCTTACTAGCATGTGACTTGTGAGCATGAGTAGATTTAGCATGAGAAGTGTTGTGTGAAGTGTTGACATGATGAGCATTTTTAGCATGGGTTATTTTATCATTCTTAACATGTGGTGTGTGCTTCTTTGAAAACATATCCTCTAATTTCTTAGTATTAAAAGCACAATCTTTTAAAACATTTTCAAAATCAATAATTCTAGTTTTTAACAAAGAAAGTTCATTTCATTAATTTTTAGAAATTTAGCTTTACAAGCAACTTTATAAGCATCAAATTCTCTTCTAGTTGAAACAAGGTTAGAAGAAATTTCATCCTTATCTTGTGAAACAATAGCAAGTTGATTTTTAAGAACTTCAATTTCCTTTTCCAATTTTGAACATTCTATCTTTTTATCATCATAGCTTTTAGAAAGTTCAACAAAAGCATGTACAAGCATTTCTCTACTTAATTCATCTTCTTCATCAAGAGGTTGAGTGGTTACCTTGGGATTGTTTGCCATGAAACACATATTTGCCGTCTCCACCTCATCTTCGGACTCGCTTTCTGAATCCCAAGTGGCTTTGTATGCATTCTTTTCAACCGGCCTCTTTTGCTTCAAGGAGGAAGTCACTTTTTTCTTGAACTCGGGACAATCGGCCATGATGTGCCTGGGTTTCCGGCAATTGTAGCATATGATTCTTCTCTCCTCCTTCCCTTCCAATTTCCTTCTAAAGTTGAGTTTATTCTTACGGTACATCCTCTTCACATTTCTTACTAGAAAAGATAGCTCCTCATCATCTTCTTCAGTTTCTTCATTGTCGTCAATAGTGGAAGAAGACTTGAAAGTTATGGACTTCTTCTTTTGAGGTACCGCTTCTTCTCTTGCCTTCTTTTCCATCTCATGAGTCTTAAGGTTTCCAATAAGACTTATGAGATCCATTTCATCTTTATCATTCAACTCCTTTAAGGTGGTAGCCTTTATCTCCCATGATGAAGGGAGAGCTCGAATCACTTTGTGCACCTTTTGATCATTGCTTATATCATCACCTAAGGAGGAAAGAGCATTTGTAATTTTAGTAAACCTTGTAATCATAGAATCAATAGATTCATCTTCAAGCATTTTAAAACTTTCATATTGGGACCTCAAGAGATCTATCTTAGCTCTCTTGACTTGTGATGTCCCCTCATGTGTGACCAATAAGTGTTGCCGAATCTCATAGACAGATTGGCAATGCATAACCCGTGTAAGATCATCCTCATTCAAGGCAGTGAGAAGGAAATTTTGGGCCTTAGAATTAGCCTCATATTCTTTGAAGGTAAAGTCGGACCAAGTGCTCTCCTCACTATCGGGTCTAACATAGGGTTTGGTCAAGAATTTAACCACTAAGCTATCTAAGGATTGTAGAAAAATAGTCATCCTAACCTTCCAAATGGGAAAATTGAGTCCATCAAATTTAGGAGGGGTCTTAATGTTGTCGGCCATATTTACTAGTGTATGAATGAAAGAATGCAAATGGTGATTAGCAAATTTTTAGGATTTCTCTAAGGATGTTAAGCCAAAATCTAGAGTCCAAGCTCTGATACCAATTGAAATCACCTAGATGGGGGTGAATAGGTGATAATACTAATCAATGCACAATTTAAAAATCTATGATGCAACAATCACCCAAAACAAGACTAGAAGTCGAATACCCCGTGAAGAGCTCTGAACTCCTTCCTCGTGATTCCTCTAGATAAGAGTTTGAGGTGCACAATGCAATCTTGTTGTATGAGTATTTGATTGACAATATGAATATGAAACAAGTGAATAAAGCAATGAAAATGAAGAGCAAGTACAATGTTGCAAAGAATATGTAGAGCAAGTAAATAAAGCAATGAATAAGAAGTAATGAATATAAAGTAAGGAATTAAAGCAAGAAGCAAGTAAACCAAACGCAAATACCGAGAATTTTTTCGAGGTTCGAGCACCCAGCTCTACGTCCCCGCCTTCACCCAGAAGGATTTCTAACCACTATAACTTCACAAATAGTTACAATCACACCGGAGTACCCAACTCCACAATCTCGAATACAAGTATCTCTTGGTGATTAAAAGACCACAAACTCTCTTTTTAAAAATCCTCTTTCCCTTACAAGAACCCTGTAGAACAATGTGTAAGATGAAGCTCAAGTATTGTAAGTGGAAAAAGAAAAAGAATTTGAGAGAGTTTTGAAATTAAAACTTCAGAGATGAGAGAGATTTTTCAGCATAAAAACCAAGAATCAAACTCTTTTGAAAGCCTTTTGAAAACTTGAGTATTTTGCAAATGCTTATTGTATCAACCATAACCCTAATCACCCCTATTTATAGGATAGAGTTAGGGTTTGAAGTGTAAACTCACATAATGATAATTAGGAAGAATTTGACCCATGAAACAGCCTTAAAACTCGTTTAGAGACAAAAGGTTTATTTAAAACGTGTTTTAAAAACTAGCCGTTTGGCAGAAAACTCACTCTCGACCGGGTTTCAAATAGAAAGAGCCATTGCGGCCTACGGTCGACCGCCCGGTCGACCGCAACAAATAGAGAGTTGCTGTCTTGTAGTCGGCCGAAGGTCGGTCGACCGCAATTGGGTCCGGTCGACCGCCCGGTCGACCGGGAAACGTGCACACATGCACGCACCCAACGGTCAGATGCCCGGTCGGCCGGTCGGTCGGTCGACCGATCTGACCTGACATAGAGTCGGTCGACCGGTCGGTTGACCGGCTCAGGTCAAAACTTGAAATTTTGAAAAAGATTTTGAAGAGTTTGGGATAGTTTTAAAAATAGTTTTTGTCATAACTAAGTATAATACATAAAATGGAGTTTGTAAGTAATAAACTTTATTTAAAAATATTTTTTATAAATTTATAGGAGAAATTTTTGGAAAAACCATGTGCGCAAAAACTTGTGTATAGGAACATGAGCTTCAACCTATCCACTATCCTTTAACAAAACTATAAAACTAAAATAAATCTAATGAAGTCTCTTGAGCCAAACTGAAGTCTTGAGCCATGCAATGTTTTGCTAGAGCCTTCTCTTCTATGAACATTCCTTCTTGTGCCATTTGCCTTATTTGCTCCATGAACCTAGAAAATCTTCCAAGAGCCAAGTAAAGGCCATCATAAATGGTTCAAACCTGAAACTTCATCTTAAACAACTTATTAGTACCATATAGCTCCTAAGTGTTTTGTTATCATCAAAACTTTAAACAAATGGAGAGTGTAACCTCTTGGGCCAACAAAGAATTCAAATTGGATTGAATATTTTATCCTTCATAAAACCTAGATAATATACACTTTGTGATAGTGAAGATTTCTGGGATTTCAACTCCAACCATCAAACCATTTATATATATATATATATTTTCTTTTTCTTCCTTTTTTTTTCCTTCCCTTAGTTTCATTAGGCTTTCTAGTTCACCCATGTAGCAAGCCTTTAACCGATGACTCTCAAACCAGACGGCCCTAGAGCACCAGATGAGAAAACATCCCTAAGGTTTAAGGACTCGAGTAAACAAGGTCACAAAACTAAGAGGGATTATTTGTTCTTTATTACCACCTTTAGGCGTGAATAATCATGCTTCTTGAGGCATAATTATCCAGCTTAATAAGTGATTTTTTTCTTTCATGTATATCATTTATATATTTTTTCTTTTTATTTACTTTATGACATTTTAGGTTTTTGTTTCCATCCAAAAATGTGTAAGTGTAAAGTGAATACTATCTAAGGAAATTTTTTTTCTTTCATGTATATCATTTATATATTTTTTCTTGTTATTTACTTTATGGCATTTTATGTTTTTATTTCCATCCCAAAATGTATAAGTGTGAAGTGCATACTATCTAAGGCAAAAAAATTAAACATAAAATTTTCTCTCCAATTTATCTTACTTCTCCTATAATTTTAAGCAAGATCCATTATTTCGACTGGGTTTAAGATGCCATAATTTAAGGCTTCCTTAATTTTCTTTAAAATAGATCAAAACTTTGTCTCTTATTTCAAAAAGTTTTTAAAGAAAGAGAAAAATCCTATACATACAAAAGGGAAAATTTCTAAAAGTATCCTTAAAAGAAGTTAAAAGAGAGAAAATCTAAAAACTCTATGTTAGTAAACCCTCCTCCACACTTATCTCATGCATTGTCCTCAATGCATCGTGATGTACGTATGCATGTAATAAATAGAGAGGGAAGGAAAAATTACCTCAAGGTGGTGGTTCCGGTGGTGGTCTGATTGGTCCATGAAATGCGGCCCAATCTAATGTGCGTGGAATCTGGAGGAACCCATCAGAGACCTCTAAAATACAACCCACTAAAATGATGTATATATTTATTATTTTTATTAAGAATTTAACCTTATCTAATTTTCAAATTTTCAAAATAATTTCAGAGTCAAATTTATCAAGACCCTTATCCCAGAATGGAATGATTGATTTGGACTCAGGAAGTACATGAAGTAATATCGACTCAGAAAAAAGACTTAAGTCAAGTAAAAGTTCAGGAGTCGAGATTGGTTCAGGAAATTTTTCCAAATCAAGAAATGAAAACTCAAGTCCACATTCATTTCCCCATGATGGAATGTGACTTCCTAAGGTTGGTGATTTCAGTTCAAGAATGATAGGTATGGGAACCAAAACTGACTCTAAAATGTTACTTAATTTGGGTAACAAAACTAGAGTCAATATTGATTCAGGAATTTGAACTGGATCACAAATTTGAGGATCAAAGTCACATTCCTTATTGTGTTCAATTCCATAAAACTGAGAACTTGTCAACTTATCAATGGGACTTTCAAAAGTATGAAATTAGTCAAGTTTAATATGATGATCATAAAAGATTGGTGATTCAATTTCACAATGGACTGGCTTGGATCCAATACTGACTAGGAAAAAGGCCTAAATTCAGGTAAAACACCTCAGTCAATACTGAATCAGGAAGTGAAATTGAATTACCAAGTTAAAGTTCAGGATCATATTCATGCTCAAGCTCAATCTCAATAAAAGGATAACTTGCCAAAATGTCAATGGGATTTTTAACATTTGAAGTTTGGGCAAGTTCAGATTGGTGTGCTGACATTGAATCTTGGTTTCTAGAATAACAAGAGTCCTGGATCAGATCAATAGAGTTAGGGATAGATGAATTGGTCAAAGGTTGATAAGATAGAGTTTTCTCATTCCTATAAATGTAACCTATTGACTCAATTGTGTTTCCAACCTATTGATAGATTGGGCAGAAGATTTTTGAAATCGTAGCGCGGATTCTTGTAAGACTTCTATACTCTTTTCTAGATGTGATGTATCTTCAAGTAGTTATTCTAGAAAAAGAGTGTAGGAATCTTGGTTTCTCAAACAACAAGAGTCATGGGTCAAATTGATAGAGTTAGAGATATTTGAATTGGTCAAAGGTGGAGAAGAGAGAGTTTCTTCATTCTTATAAATATTGACCAATTTACTTAATTGTGTTTCTCGCCTATCAATATACTGAGAAGAAGATTTTTGTAATTGTAATGTAGACTCTTGCAAGATTTCTATACTCTTTTCTAGACTTGATTTTTCTGCAAGTGGATGTTCCAGAAAGGGAGTATAAGAATCTTGATTTTGGAAAGATAGTGAAGATTGTGAGTCCAACATATTTGGAGATTGAAGCTTGGACTCACACAAGAGTTCTTTACTCGTTTTCAGAGCAGATGGTTGTTCATTATGAGGAGGTGGAACTTAGTAAGACTCTTGAAAATATTGTGGAATTAGAGAGGCCATCATTTTTTAAAGTTGTCGCTCGGCCTCTTGTAGATTGGCTTCTATACTCTTTTCTAACTCAGATTTTTCTTCAATTGGTTGGGCTAGAAAAGAAGTATAGGAAGCGAGATTAGAGAATGAATATTGTGAGATTTATGGACAAGGTGGACACGGTGGATAAGGAGGTTGAAAATTTAACTCGGGGGGGGGGGGGGGGGTGAATCCCCATTGACTCTGTGAAGAGTTGAAATTATTTGGAAAATTATAGTCATAAGATTGTGGGTATGGGTTGTATTGATTTGGATAAGTCCAACTCGATGTATTTGGTTAGTTCATATTGTAAAAAATCGGGTTGGAATTATCTGAAACAAATGGGGTCGGTGTGAAATATAGATTCATATTCGGATTGAAAGAATTGTTGTTGTTGAATTCCATTTCACAAACAATCACAAACAAAAAAGAAAAATCAAACAACAAACAAAAAGAAAGAAAATCAAAATCAAGCTTATACTAGTGTTGACCTAGACCTAGACAACTCCTAACTGGTCAATTACCCAGGGGAGGTTGTTGCTTGAATCCGACCACAAGCTAATCAGTCAGGTAGGGATAAAATACGATGGGAGGTATCCGTGTGTAAACAACGGGCCTTAATTACGCCAAACCATGGTATCTTTGAGGCGTAACCTCTTAATCCCCATCCTTAGGCGCTAATTTCACAAGAATAAGATTCAAAAGAAGTTCCACCCTCGGTCAATCTCTTAATTAGTCCGAGATGTCCCTAGGGGCCAACATCTATCAATTTTTATTAGGGCTTGGGTTGTGTGAGTGGGGAGGTGATTTTTGGGTTAAGGAAGAGTGATGAAATCCCACCTTATCTTGTATGGATTTTGCCCTTAATTTCAATTCGTACAAGTGTGCAATATAGACAAGAATATAACACAAATCGATAAATCACCAACGTATTTATCATATGCTATATGCAATGCCATATGTACACCTCAATTCAAATCACAACAACAGAACAAAATACAGTATATTGGAATTGAATTGACATGTGCCTAAATGCATATGTCTAAACCGTTTTAAAAGCGTCCAAATACCGTACTTTAGTTCTTTAGTTTATTGCGGTGTGTAGGCAATTAAAGCAGAAAGTACTAGTACAGATCCACTAGCTATTATAATGAACATATTCCAGCAGAACAAGATACACAATGATCATAAAATAGCCGCGTTGGCGCGACAATGTTGCGTTTGCGTGGCTTTTCTTTAGAAGCTGGGTCCCTGCTTTCAAGAGCAGGGAGCTACAGTGCTAATGGTTGTTATGTAATTGAAATCACCTAGAGGGGGTGAAAAGTTGATGGCTATACTAAGTGGCAAATAATACGGAGTAAAAACTAATTAATAATAAATAACAATAATATTGAAACATGCAAGGAAGTAAAATAATAGTGCAAGTAAATGAGAGAGTAGAGTTTAGAGATAAGTGGACAATCGCAAACACGAGAATATGTTTTGAAGTTCGAGCCACTGCTCTACGTCCCCGCCTTCAACACGATGAAGGATTTCCACTATGCTTGATCCCACCGGATCGTCAATACAAGTTCTCACTAGAACTCTTCGGACACACTTGTCCTCTCTCACGATGCCGCAACACCGACTTAGAGCTCACTAGCTCACTTGAGGTCGCAACCTCTACAACTTCTCAATATGAAAAAACGGTGATTAACACTTGACCACAAACAAAGCTCACATGCACAATCCTATAACCAAGATGAGGAGATAAAACTTTAGGGATTGTGTGGTGCTAAAACAAGTAGAGAAGTGGAAGAGGAAGCTTCAAGCTAAAACATAAAGGATTGAAGATTTTGGCTCAAGAAAAATTCTTTTTGCTAAAAGGCTAAACTTTGAGAAATTTTGATTTTACTCTTGTAAATGTTATATTTTAGTTGTATAACACTCCCACTATTTATAAGGAATGAAAACAGGGTTAAACAAGCCAAAATATTCGTTGGGAGAAGCCCCAACAAAGACAAACAAAAAAAATAGCCGTTGGAATCTGTCAGCAGACTCTGGCTGCTGTTGGTCGACCGCCAAAGGTCGGATTTCCGACCGCTGGGAAAGCGATCGACCGAGCGGTCGACCGAAGTCCCAAATAAAGAATAACCACCCTCTGTCGGTCGACCGGACCGGTCGACCGAAACAAACAGAGAGCTCTGCTCTTCTTCCGGTCGACCGGGACGGTCGACCGATGTGCACAATGCATATTGGTGCAGGTCGGTCGACCGAACCAGTCGACCGACAGAGCAGTTCTGCTCTGCTAGCGGTCGACCGGACAAGGTCAAATTACAGTTTGAAAAACTTTTTGAAGTGTTTTCGATAAATTTTCTTTAGACGGGTAGATACAAAATCAAGTTCTAGGGCTTGGAAAGATCATAGTGTGATCATAGATCAATACCAAAATAAATTGAACTTATATTTTGATAAAAAAATTCTTTTTCTAATCTAAAAACCGTTTTTCGAAAAACTTTTTTTTTCCAAAAACCGATTTTTCTAAACTTCGTATTTTTGAAACTTGATAAGAAATTTTGTCATAAAATTTTGTTTGAAAGCATGAAGTAATATCAAATGTGTGTGTGGCAATCCCAAGGTTATCAAGCTCTATCATCTCGGTTTTGACAAATAGCTATAAATCCTAACCAAAAATGAAAAATGTAAAGATACAAATCTTGTTCTCAACTTGTTTGATTGATCCTTGAGCTCTTCTAGTGTGCTAGGCTCTGGGATCTAAATCCTTGCGGCTTCCAAATGTGAGCTTGTGTAGGAGCCGTCAATTAAACTATATTTTTAACCTGAAACTTTATTTAAACAACTTTGTTAATACCTAACTACATATGGTTTGTAATCATCAAAACTTAGGGCTAATGACTTTTGGGCCAACAATCTCCCCTTTTTGATGATGACAAAACATATGGAGTTATTACAAATATTTTGGGTGGAGACTTCAAGTGAAGCTCCCCCTTAACATATGCATATAACAAAATATGATATAAAGATCTAAATGCACAACAAGGGCATATAAATGATATGTCAATAAACACGTATGCCAACCATCCATGCATACCAAAGATGTAGAAATATAAACATGTATGCATATATGGTTACCTCCATCAATCTATAAATACCTCCAGCCTCCAAAGTGAGTGGTAGAAGGTTGGAACAAACATAGAAAAATAAGCAATAGACAACCAACCAAATATATACCACATGGAGATAACAAAGATAACTGTCATATCATAATAAAAAGTTGTCCATACAAGATAGGAGGTTCATGCCAACCTCAAAACCAAAAAATAACACATGTCCATATGTCTATACAGAAAGCAAACTAATATCCAAATACAGTACAGGTAAACAACCCAGAAAACATAACACAGAAAACATAACATATAACACATATCCAAGATAACATAATAACATAACCCAGAAATAACTCCCAGAAATCTCTCCCCTTTTTTGACATCATCAAAAGGGGTCAATGTCTCCCAAAATCAGAGTCCTCTGGGGAAGCAGGTGGTGGAGCAGAAGGAGGAGGAGCAGAAGGAGGAGGAGCCCAGGCGGTGAACGGAAGGCCGGAAGGAGGAAGTGGCTGAGCACGTTCACTAGGAAGAGGAGCCGGCCAATCAAACCTGCTGTAAATGCTGCCGAGACAGGTATGCATATAGCAAATGGAGTCACAGATATGGCTGAGATCATTGTCCAAACGCTGCTCCATCCGCCGATAGTGTGCGGTTATCTCAGTGGAAAGCAACTGGCGATGCTCGGTCATCTCAGCTGAAATCTGCTGATGGTGCTCGGTCATCTCAGCAGAAAGCTGCTGGTGGTACTCCTGAAGCTGAGTAGATAAGGCAAGATAGGGGTGGAAGGTAGTAAAAGAGCCAGAGGATGATCCAGGAACAGCAGGAAAGAAAGGTTGCGGCTGAGGGGCTGGATGACACTACCTAGGACGCATCCTCTTGAGGAGAGTGCTTTTGATGTCTACTAACGGTTCAATAGACCGTTTAGAGAAAAGATCAAAATTTAGCTGCTTCAAAAGATGGGTAATGAGCATCCCAAAGGGAAAGTGCCGGTTTGGGACAAGGAGATGATCAGAAGTCATGTGTTGATGATGAGTTTAGGTATGTTGAGTCTAATACCTTTCAGAAGGCAATAGATGACAAGAGGAGCAGAACTTCTAGCGTGACTATATTCTCCTGATTTTGGTAGAAGGTTATAGAACATGATTTTGGCCAGGACCTGAGTGGTGAAAGTATAGTACTTCACCTCCTCGTTCCTAACTAAATCAGGGTTATCATCATCATGAAGCGGTGTAGATGCGGTGTGGGCAGACTCACCGTCAGGATACTCAAAATCATACAGATCGAAGTTATAAATGTCTGGCCCCTCATAGGAGAGGTGTAGGTGACGTGCAAATTATTGAAGTGAGATATCTATGTCTTTGCCCAAGACTCTGGATTTGATATAATTTTGTTCAAATGTAAGATTTGAATAGAAATATTGCACCAAAGCAGGATAGACAGGTTCTTTAATAGTGACATAATTTTCTAAGGAGCTAGATGCTAGGATAGATGCAAGATTAAGGTGCTCAAAATTACTAAGCTCCACAGTTCTACCAGAATTCACATTTTTTTGTGAAGATTATGACATGCCTAAAGGATGCATTTTGAGATACAAAAGGGAAGGATGAAGATTAGGGGGTTTTCCCTTTTCAGAACGGGTTCTTTTAGACATGATGATAGATTTAGCAAGATAGGCACGAAATATAGCATGATCTAAACAAATAGACTTAGAAATTTCAAGAAAAAAATAAGAGCTTTAGAGAATATGAGATTATACCTTGCAAATATAGAGAAGTACCAGAGAGAGAGAGTAGATCTGGAGCCTAAAACCAATTTTTCAAACTTTTGTGGAAGAAATTTGAGGTTGGGAGAGGTAGAGATGGGTTGGAATGGGTTTAGGGTTGAGAGAAGAGAGGAGGAAAAGAGTTGGAGACGGTGGGAGGAAGAGATGGGGGAAAAAATAGGGTTAGGGTTATTATATAGTCGGGTAAAAAAAATAGTTTATCCGACTGCCGGTTGACCGCGCTGGTCGACCGGTGGTAACCGAGAGCAAACTCGGTTTCAGTCGGTCGACTGCGTCGGTCGACCGGCTATGGGCAGAAAATAATTTTTCAGTTCCAAGCTATAACGGTCGACCGGGTCGGGCGACCGGGCCTTATGCCAGGCCAAATCGATCGACCGGGCCGGTCGACAGGTACAACTGAAACCAGATCAAAAGCTGTGTTGAGTTTTAAAAATAATTTTCTTTTTAAAACAAAGGATATATTATATAAAAATAACATTGAAAAATTTATTTGGCATGAAAAACTCAGTAGAAGGTTTTATTTTATTTTCCTTTATTTTTATCAACAATATATTTTTTATTTATTAATTAAGCGATAAACATGTTGAAGCCGAATACCCCGTTAAGGGTTATAACTTCTCCTCAAAATTCCTCTAGATAAGAGTTGAGGCGTGCAATTGCCATCTCTATTTATTTGCTTAATTTGGTTAAATAAATTTTTATTTTGACAATATTCATATAAAACATTAAGTTAACAAAATCTTGATTTATGGACAAACAAGAACATGACAAGTGATAGAAATCTAAACAAATTGAATACACAATCCAATTATAGTTAAGATACAAAAATCTGAATATGCAAGTTTACACATGTACGCATATTATCACAAAGATGCAACTAGCAAATCCTATATATATTAAAAGAAATATTAGGTGGCGAAGTTACCAAACCATAGGTAATCTCCAAAAATGGGTGCCTCTTTGATAACGATTCAAGCGACGATGTATACGTTGAGCCTTGATGCATCCACCACCCGGGCACCATCTCCCCCAAGTCTTGGAGGAGGACTATGCACCTGCATTAATTAAGTTCGGCGTGTCTTTTGGTACCCAAATCTTTTTGGGTCCTATAGGGTTAGTGTTTTCTCGAACCCAAACATTTTTATTTGATAAGTTTAGCTTAGCATAATAAAATTTAGCTAAATGGCCTTTGCGGCCACAATGTGCACATATATAAATTTTACCATACATAAATGCATGCTTGTGCGTGTGTGCATATTTATGTGTGTTAGATGCATGATGATGAGTTGTTTCCCTTGGGATTTTCCTTTAGGAAACATAGATGCAAATTTAGTCATGTCAAAAGTACATTTCTTTAAAGTTGAATCCAAAACTTCAATACTTTTTTGGATCTCTAAAAATTCATTTTTATTGCAAGTAGAAATAGGGCTTTTTCTTTTACAAGAGGTTTTGTATTTTTCAAAATCCTTTTTCATTTTCTCAAAAGAATTTGATAATTCATTTTTCTCTTTTAAAACAAGCTCAAATTTATTCTTTAGGGAATCATTTTCCTTTTCAATTTTTTATTTTAAGCAAGTGATATTTCATTGTGAATCATCTAGAGGGGGGGTGAATAGGTGATATGGCTAATCTAGAAACTAAATGCGGAAGCTAAAACAAATTTGCACAAACACTTAATACAACCAACGAGTGTAGCCGAATTCCCCGTGAAGGGCTCTGAACTAACTCCTCTTAATTCCCCTAGATAAGGGTTGAGGTGCTATATGAAGCTCTCGTGGTTAAGTACAAGTGAGGCACACACAATCAAACCAAGCATATAATATGAATAGGCAATATGAATATATTCAAGTCACAAATGCAAGCAAATAAGATATGGCAATATGAATGATGCAATGCACAAATAAAAGAGATAGGGTTAAGAGACAATGAATCAAACGCAAACACAAAGATATGTTTTGAGGTTCGAGCCCCTAGCTCTACGTCCCCCCTTCATCGAGAAGGATTTCTAATCCACTATCTTGTCCACCGAGGACTCCCACCGAGGGAACCTCCACCGAGGAGGATTTGTACAACCGGGAGCACCGAACTCCTCTCTCAAACATCACCTCACAACCGAGGGGTAGGCCCGTAGCCAAACAACCACAATCCACGTCTACCGAAGAGGGATACAAACACCAACCAACTCCACCTCACCAAGAGGGAGTAAACAACAACCTCAACCTCTACCAAAGAGGGAGCAAACACCACTCCAATCAACCTCTACCAAAGAGGGATACAACAAATACAAGGAGGGTACAACACTTGGAGGTTTCCACAACCTCAAACAATTACTTTTTCCACAAAACAAAGATCCTAATAGAATAGGATAGAAGATAAGCTCAAGTGTGAAAAACAAGTGTTTTGGAAATCAAATAACAAAGAAAAACTACTTGGAAAATCTCTTGTAAATGATAGAAATGAAAATCCAAATCAATATCCCAAAAACCTAGTTTTCTTTGATTTTCTAAAACCCTAAACACAAATCAAATTGGAAGTTTAAAGCCCAAAAACACTTTGAAAACTTGAAAATAAACTCTGGAGAAACACTATTTTTTTCTTTCTTAAAATCTTATCAAACTCCCCAAAAAATGGGGTATAAATAGCCTCCTCCAAAACTAGCCGTTTGGCTGTTTCTGTCAGCCAGAACAGCTTGCGGTCGACCGCCCGGTCGACCGCCAACGGTCATAAATATGACCGTTGGGGCATCCCGGTCGACCGCAATTTTACAGAGAGCAAAGCTCTCTGTCCGGTCGACCGCCCGGTCGACCGGCCCAGTTGCTGGCCAGACGTGCACGGACCTGTGCACGTCGATCGGCCGACCCTGGAATATGGTCGACCGTCTTGGTCGACCGCCAAAGCCTGGCAGCCAAATTTTCTGGGACACAAAAACAGTTTAAAAATATTCTTAAAAATACTTAAAAATCTTCTAAAAATCCCCAAAAATAGTTTTAACATTTTGCATTGATATATAAACATGTGATAAAAATTTCAACTCAAATATCAAGCACTTTGAACTATTTTTGTGTCTTATCATTTTTACCAAAAACCAAAAACTGTATTTTACCAAACTTGGATTTTTCAATAGGAAATCTGATTTTTCCTAAAACTCATTGAAATACAAAAACATGATATTTAAACACATTGAAGCATGTTGCATATGGACTTAAGTCCAATATACATGAAACATATATATATCATAGTTTTTCTCTTTAAATCCAAAAATATGTTTTGTTAAAAATACCAAAACATAAAACGTGTGTGTATTGCACTTGAGCATATCAACTATTCTAAGCTTTATAAATGGATCTAAAACACACTAAACTAAACTATGGATACCTAAGTCTTCTTGACGATCTTCCATCTTCAAGTCGACTCGATCCATACCGTGATCCACGAGCAAGATTCCAACGAGTGCAAGGTATGATCTTGATGCTCGGGCTCTGGAATCGCCATGTGAAGGCTTCAAAACTCATCTTGTTGAAGCAATCACCAACTAATATCTTGCTAAATGATCTGAAACTAAAATCACAAGATTATTAGTAAACATAACTACATGAGTTAATCATAATCAAAACTAGAGTGGAAGGCCTCTGGGCCAACAATCTCCCCTTTTTCATGATAACAAAACTCATGGAGTTATATATGCATGGATTAAAGTTAAGCTTCAAAGAAGCTCCCCTTAACTCATGCATACAAATAAAACAAATAGATATGGCAATAAAGCACATAAACATGAAATGCAAGTACATGCATAAACAAAACAAATCTTCAAAACATGCTCTTGATACCAATAAACATAAACACAAACAATACTATCAAAACATGTACCAATCTATATTTGAGTTTATATGCATGTACTTCTTCCCTTTTTTGTCAATCATCAATAAAGGGGTTAAAGTAAAAACAAATCAATAAATTTTGCTTCCCCTTTTTGTTCGAAACAAAGAATCAACAAAGGGTTAAAAGCAAATAGAACAATGTTCTCCCCTTTTTATCTAAAACACAAATGATGTAAATAAGGGGTGACAATCAATTAAGATACCAATTAAAATATGTCAAAGTAGTGCATCTTGATACCAATTGAAAGTGAACATATAAACCAATGAAAATAGATAAGGCATTGATACCAATTTTTGAGAATAACACATAAAAATCTTGATACCAATTGAAATTATTCAAATAAACATCTTGATACAAAATGATACCAATTGTAAGAATTTGTCATTAAGAACATATGATATCAAAATAAAAACATATATATGAGTATACAAAAATGTCAATATTGATACCAATTGAAAGGATCCAATGATACCAATTGAAACAACAATAATATCAAGTGTATACCTCATATCCTATCCTCCCAACCATGTTCAAGTTTAAAATGATTTTCACTATAAAGTATACATGAGCATGATCTCCCATCCAACCACCCTTGGAAGGTAGGGGTTTCCAAAATAGGTTTGAAAAATATAGTATGCTTGAAAACTTCTTCCATAACGAAGAATACCGTAACTAGTTATATGAAAAATTTGTAAACTAGTACGAAATCCTTCAAGTAAGGAATAAAACAAATATTTTTCATGAAACTATGTAAATCACATGATCACTAAAACACTCAAAATCAATAAAGCTCATATCATACTTATGAAAAACACAATCATGAGAAATATTTTAAAAGAGGTGAGTGTACAAGTGTTATGTGAAACATATAATCATGAAAATTGGCAATTAAGCTCAATATTCCTTAAAACACGAAAACATAAAAATCATCAAAACTATTTAATCTTCAAGGCATATGTATGTCTTATACAAACTAAAATATACATACATATCCAAACACAACGAGTCCACAATAATAAATGCATGAAGGCACGTGGCTCAAAGGATGTATATGTATAATCAATAGTTTAGATAAAATGGACATATACATGAAGTTAAACAAAAATCATAAAAACGTGTCAAAAATGGGAATACAAGTTAAAATGCATGAATCATCAAAACTAGACTATATTAGCACATCTAATGGGTACAAATGAACGTTCAAGCACAAAACATATAAAAATCTATTTGTGGCCCACTATTTGTACAAGTATAAATCCTAGTCTTAATGAAAACTAACATTTAAACATGTAATCAAATCATGAAGCATAAAAACAAGTCATAAATTAACATGATAAATATAAATATGATTATTATATAAATTCACATGTTATTAGAGCTAAGATAAACATGATAGCTAAACAATGGTGAGAACACAAAAATAATAGTCCATATTAACATGGGTGTCTCAAAAGGCTATACATGCATGTCAAGGATCTAATAATCATGACATTTTCATAATAATCTATAAACATCAAAACATGCTATAAACAATGATATGAAAAGCATGTAAATATAAACGGGAGTTAAAGATTGATACCAAAACCGATGAGGGCACCTCTCTAGTTCTCCAAACCAAGGTGGTCCTCCCACCAAACATCCCTTGAAAGTGATGCATCCACATAATTCTCATGAAGCTCAGAACGCATCCACCTCAAGGTATCTCACGTCATGTGAGAGCCCACACCTACATTATAAACAAGAGGGTGGTCTTTGGTACCCATATCTTTTTTGGTCCATGGGGGTTAGTACCTTCTCTAACCCAAACAAATTTATTTGTTAAATTACAATCATATAAACGATCAAAGCAAAATTTAGCAAGGTGGCCCTTACGTTCAAAATGTGTACAAGTGTACACATGAGCATACATGTGATGGTGGTGACCGTGAGAAGCATGTGTATGCCGTGGATGGTGTGCATGCATAATAGGAACTTGTTTCTTTCGAAACAAACATTCCAAACGTGTATGACTCAAAACACAATGGCTCAAAGTGGAGCCCAACAATCCATATTCTTCTTTTAAACATTTATATCATTTTTAATCAAAGAAGAAGTGGAGCATGCAAGGGGTGATCTAGGTGAAACTACCCTAGCATGGCAAACATATGAATCTATTTTATTTTCCAAAAATTCATTTTTCTTTAAACAAACTTCTAAATCCTTAGAAATAGAAATTATTTTATTTTTCATAGCAACATTCTCTTTTAAACAAAATCAATTTTGAAGTTAAAACTTTATTTTTCTTCAAAATTGTTTCACAATCATTATTTTTCAAAACTTCATTTTCTTTTAATGCAAGTTCAGTCTAGATTTCAATGAATCCCTCTCATTAGAAATCTCAACCTTCTCTTGCAAAACCAACTCAAGTTTTGAAAACAAATCCTCTTTTTCTTTATTAATCTTACATGTTTTCTTTTTCAAAATTTTATATTTTTCTATTAATTTTTCACACACAAAAGATAGTTCTTCATTTAAGGCATAGGCATCAATATTTTCATTTGAAGAACTAGCATCATTACAATCTAATTAAGATTCCGAAGATACCTCAAGGGTGTCATTCTCTTGGACCATTACGCATTGTGACTCGGATTCTCCACTAGATTCCTCCGGTTGGATTGGCAATTGAAGCTTGGAGGTGGAGGTGGTTGTCAACTTGTTCCACACTGCAAAGGCAGAATCAAGGTTAGAAACATGCATAAGATAATCTTTAGAGAGCGTGCTTCTAATAGCCTCTAGGGCTTGTGCATTGGCCCCTATATGATTGCTACATGCAAGCCAAACATGCAAGCCTAGGGTTTGTAAATAGATGGACATCCTAGTCTTCCAAACAACAATGTTGGAAACATCAAACATAGGAGGTGAAAAGCAATCCATGGGTGTGCAAACTAAATGTGTGCAAACAAATAATATGTAAATGCAAATGTAGATTACTAGCCAAGATCACACTCCTAGGTGGTTAAACCTAAAGTATCAGGAGCGTAGGCATACCAATTGTGAATCACCTAGAGGGGGGTGAATAGGTGATATGGCTAATCTAGAAACTAAATGCGGAAGCTAAAACAAATTTGCACAAACACTTAATACAACCAACGAGTGTAGCCGAATTCCCGTGAAGGGCTCTGAATTAACTCCTCTTGATTCCCTAGATAAGGGTTGAGGTGCTATATGAAGCTCTTGTAGTTAAGTACAAGTGAGGCACACATAATCAAACCAAGCATATAATATGAATAGGCAATATGAATATATGCAAGGCACAAATGCAAGCAAATAAGATATGGCAATATGAATGATGCAATGCACAAATAAAGAGAGAGGGTTAAGAGACAATGGATCAAACGCAAACACAAAGATATGTTCGAGATTCGAGCCCCTAGCTCTACGTCCCCGCCTTCACTGAGAAGGATTTCTAATCCACTATCTTGTCCACCGAGGACTCCCACCGAGGGAACCTCCACTGAGGAGGATTTGTACAACCGGGAGTACCGAACTCCTCTCTCAAACACCACCTCACAACCGAGGGGTAGGCCCGTAGCCAAACAACCACAATCCACCTCTACCGAAGAGGGATACAAACACCAATCAACTCTACCTCACCAAGAGGGAGTAAACAACAACCTCAACCTCTACCAAAGAGGGAGCAAACACCACTCCAATCAACCTCCACCAAAGAGGGTACAACACTTGGAGGTTTCCACAACCTCAAACATTTACTTTTTCCACAAAACAAAGATCCTAATAGAATAGGATAGAAGATAAGCTCAAGTGTGAAAAACAAGTATTTTGGAAATCAAATAACAAAGAAAAACTACTTGGGAAATCTCTTGTAAATGATAGAAATGAAAATCCAAATCAATATCCCAAAATCTAGTTTTCTTTGATTTTCCAAAACCCTAAACACAAATCAAATTGGAAGTTTAAAGCCCAAAAATACTTTTGAAAACTTAGAAATAAACTCTGGAGAAACACTATTTTTTCTTTCTTAAAAATCTTATCAAATTCCCCAAGAAATGGGGTATAAATAGCCTGCTCTAAAAACTAGCCGTTTGGCTATTTCTGTCAGCCAGAACAGCTGGCGGTCGACCGCCCGGTCGACCGCCAACGGTCATAAATATGACCGTTGGGGCATCCCGGTCGACCGCTCGGTCGACCGCAATTTTACAGAGAGCAAAGCTCTCTGTCCGGTCAACCGCCCGGTCGACCGGCCCAGTTGCTGGCCAGACGTGCAAGGACCTGTGCACGTCGGTCGACCGGCTCTGTAATACGGTCGACCGTCTCGGTCGACCGCCAAAGCCTGGCAGCCAAATTTTCTGGGACAGAAAAACCGTTTAAAAATATTCTTAAAAATACTTAAATATCTTCTAAAAATCCCAAAAATTGTTTTAACATTTTACATTGATATATAAACATGTGATAAAAATTTCAACTCAAATATCAAGCAATTTGAACTATTTTTTGTCTTATCATTTTTACCAAAACCAAAAACTGTATTTTACCAAACTTAGATTTTTCAATAGGAAATCTGATTTTTCCTAAAACTCATTGAAATACAAAAACATGATATTTAAACACATTGAAGCATGTTGCATATGGACTTAAGTCCAATATACATGAAACATATATATATCATAGTTTTTCTCTTTAAATCCAAAAATATGTTTTGTTAAAAATACCAAAACATAAAACGTGTGTGTATTGCACTTGAGCATATCAACTATTCTAAGCTTTATAAATGGATCTAAAACACACTAAACTAAACTATGGATACCTAAGTCTTCTTGACGATCTTCCATCTTCAAGTCGACTCGATCCAAACCGTGATCCACGAGCGAGACTCCAACGAGTGCAAGGTATGATCTTGATGCTCGGGCTCTGGAATCACCATGTGAAGGCTTCAAAACTCATCTTGTTGAAGCAATCACCAACTAATATCTTGCTAAATGATCTCAAACTAAAATCACAAGATTATTAGTAAACATAACTACATGAGTTAATCATCATCAAAACTAGAATGGAAGGCCTCTGGGCCAACATTCATACCTACTTTATAATTCTTCAAAAAATGAGCAAGTTCATCCATAGTTAAGTCTTCATCATCTAAAGAGTTTTCTAGACATACCTTGGAAGCATCATCGCCATGTGCCATGAAGCACATGTGTGCGGTGTCGATCTCCTCTTCGGATTCCGACTCCGAGTCATCTTACGTGGCTACCATTGCCTTTTTCTTCTTTTGCCCGTTCTTGGAGGTAATAGCTTGTAGAGAGGGGCAGTCCGCAATTAGGTGTCCCGTCTTCTTGCAATGAAAATATGGACCCAGTTCCTCTCTCTTCTTTTTAAATCTTCCTTGATGTCTCCCTCTTTGGAAGTTGCTTTGTCTACCTTTCTTATAGAACATTTTGCCCACTTTCCTTATGAGCATGTTAAAGTCTTCATCATAGTCTTCCGATGAATCCTCTTCATTATAGGAGGATGGAGCCGCCTTGAAAGCAAGAGCTTTCTTCTTTGGTGCCTCCCTTTCTTCTCTTACCTTCATCTCCATCTCATGGGTTTTGAGATTGCCGATGAAGCCGGAGAAGTCCATCTCCTCCCTATCATTTAGCTCTTTGAGGGTGGTTGCCTTGACTTCCCAAGACTTAGGAAGAGCTCTAGTGACCTTTCGGATCTTTGGTCATTGTCGATGTTGTCACCTAAAGAAGATAAGGCGTTAGTAATCTTGATGAAATGAGTGAGCATATCATCTATGCCTTCATTATTAAGTATATAGAAATTCTCATATTGAGAACGGAGCAAGTCAATTTTAGAACTCTTGACTTGCGACGTTCCCTCATCAGTAACAATAAGCACATTCCAAACTTCATAAGCAGATTTGTAATTTATAATGCGGGAAAGATCATCTTCATTTAATGCTTGAGTGAGTGCATATTGGGCTCTAGCATTGGCCTCATAGTCCTTAGAGGTTTCTTCGAACTATGTTCTCTCATCAGTGAGAGGTTCAATAAATTCTTTAGTGATGGACTTGGCAACTCTAACTCCTAAGGATTTTAGGAATAGATTCATTTTGACCTTCCAAAAGGGGAAGTTCAACCCATCAAATTTGGGTGGGGACTTGATGCTAGAAAAGTCAACTGATGTCATGAATACAAGTATAGTGCACAACAAATAATAAATGCAACAAATAGATATAGCCAATAATGAGGATCTCCCTAAGGTGGTTAAACCAAATTCTAAGGTTAGGCTCGATACCATTGAAATCAACTAGAGGGTGGGTGAATAGGTGATGGCTATACCAAATGGCAAATAATGCGGATTAAACACTAATTAACAATAAACAACAACAATTTTGAAACTTGCAAGGAAGTAAACAAATAATATTGCAAGTAAATGAGAGAGTAGAGTTTAGAGATAAGTGGACAATTGCAAACACGAGAATATGTTTCGAGGTTCGAGCCACTGCTCCACGTTCCCACCTTCAACACGATGAAGGATTTCCACTATGCTTGATCCACCGGATCGTCAATACAAGTTCTTACTAGAACTCTTCGGACACACTTTTCCTCTCTCACGGTGCCGCAACACCGACTTGAGCTAACTAGCTCGCTTGAGGCTGCAACCTCTACAACTTCTCAATATGAAGAAACGGTGATCAACACTTGACCACAAACAAAGTTCACATGCACAATCCTATAACAAAGATGAGGAGATGAAACTTTAGATTGTGTGGTGCTAAAACAAGTAGAGAAGTGAAAGAGAAAGCTTCAAGCTAAAACATAAAGGATTGAAGATTTTGGCTCAAGAAAAATTCTTTTTGCTAAAAGGCTAAACTTGGAGAAATTTTGATTTTACTTTTGTAAATGTTATATTTTAGTTGTATAACACTCCCACTATTTATAGGGGATGAAAACAGGGTTAAACAAGCCAAAATATTCATTGGGAAAAGCCCCAACAAAAGACAAACAAAAAAATAGTCGTTGGAATCTGTCAGCAGACTCTGGCTGTTGTCGGTCGACCGAGTCGGTCGACTGCCAACGGTCTGATTTTCGACCGTTGAGAAAGTGGTCGACCGGGCGGTCGACCGAAGTCCCAAACAGAGAGTTACCACTCTCTGTTGGTCGACCAGACCGGTCGACCGAAACAAACAGAGAGCTCTGCTCTTCTTTCGGTCGACCGGGACGGTCGACCGATGTGCACAATGCACATTGGTGCATGTCGGTCGACCGCCCCGGTCGACTGACAGAGCAGTTCTGCTCTGCCAGCGGTCGACTGTGCGGTCGACCGGACAAGGCCAAATTACAGTTTTGAAAAACTTTTTGAAGTATTAAATTTTTCGATAAATTTTCTTTAGATGGGTAGATACAAAATCAAGTTCTAGGGCTTGGAAAGATCATAGTGTGATCATAGATCAACACCAAAATAATTTGAACTTATATTTTGATAAAAATTCTTTATCTAATCTAAAAGTCGTTTTTCTAAAAACATGTTTTTCCAAAAACCGATTTTTCCAAACTTCGTATTTCTGAAACTTGATAAGAAATTTTGTCATAAAATTTTATTTGAAAGCATGAAGTAATATCAAGTGTGTGTGTGTGTGTGTGTGTGGTAATCCCAAGGTTATCAAGCTCTATCATCTCGGTTTTGACAAATAGCTATAAATCCTAACCAAAAATGAAAAATGTAAAGATACAAATCTTGTTCTCAACTTGTTTGATTGATCCTTGAGCTCTTCTAGTGTGCTAGGATCTAGGATCTAAATCCTCGCGGCTTCCAAATATAAGTCTTGTGTAGGAGCCATCAATCAAACTATATTTTTAACCTGAAACTTCATTTAAACAACTTTGTTAATACTTAACTACATATGGTTTGTAATCATCAAAACTTTAGGCTAATGACCTTTGGGCCAACAATATTCAGTTCCTATAAATTGTGATCTGCACACCAAAATAGAGAAGACAATGTTAACAAAAACATGAAATCAAAACCATTCCCATCCCGGCAACGGCGCCAAAAATTTGATCGGGGCGGAACTAGCAGTCAAAAATGTGTATTTTATGAAATCAGAGAAAATGTACATGTGTTAATGTTCCCTCGATACTTGTTGCAGCATTGGCTCAACGGGTCGAATCCACGGGACGGGAGGCGATAGAAGCATTAACAGTCATTATTCACGTCAGTTGTTAACAAGTCTTTTTTGTTTAAAGAATTAGAAAAAGAAAAGAAATCCAGAATGTGATAGGTGGAGAACGATGAAAGAGATGTGAAAATAAGAGAAAAGTGGTTTGGAAAACAAAATAAAGATGGAACAAAGGTGAACTAAGAAGTTGGTGAAAACATCGATGAAAAGATAAAAGAATTGATTTTTAAAATAAGATAAAAGAAAACTCATGTCTACTAACTACTAATTGCACCACTAACCATGCTAACCTCTTAGTGATAGTTACCTCACATGGATTCTTGGCCATCACTAATCCTTGGCTTCAAGGGACGATACAAAGAATGGCTTATAAGATTGTTCTTCTACATTCAAACAACACATCAATACCACATAACAAGTTGCAAGCTACTGTTAAATCATCAAAACTGGTTAGAGGTGAGCATGAAATAAAGAAACCATTACAAGTTAGCAAGTTAGCGGGTTAGATGTTAGAAATGTTAGAATGTTAGAATCCATCATCATGAGCCATCAATGGCTCTTGCAAGAGCAAGGCCTTGTAGAGGCTATTAGATTTATGTGGATTCTCAAGTAAGTAGTTAGATGGTTAGTGGTTAGTAGTTAGATTGCATTAAAAGAAAAAAAGTTAGCCAAGCATTATATAGAAGATGGAGAAGATTACATTGGAGAAGAAAGGAGCCACATTTACATAGATTGTCACCATCTATTATATCAATCCCTCTCTATCTATCTCTGAATCTCTCAGCCTTACTACAAGATCTAAAAAGGAAATGAAAATACAAAATGAAAAAAAAGAAAGAAACACCTACACTACCCTACACTAAAACATAGAAACCCTAGCCTAAAATTAAAAACTGCCTCGTTTCAGGCCTCTACAGGGGATTTTATAGGCGAAAAGGGCTTCTAGAAGACGAGACGGGGCCACGCGTCGAAGATCCGCGGCAAAATCAGGGAATTATTACCCAAGTTTTGGCGAGGATCTTCCCATTGCTTCGAGGACCTTCCTGGTATATCCCAATTCTGGTATTTTCACCTGAATATTCGTCTGACGTGCGCAAAGGTCTAGATTCAATGCATCTTCTAGAAGTTCCCTTGCTTGGCCTCCAAGAATTGCGGATTTAATTACCCAAAATGGGTTTAATTAAGCTCTTATTACCCATTTGCCCTTAAACTCCTGATTTATCTGCAAGAGCGACCAAAACACGTTTAGACCTACATTTTATTCATAAATCGGTAGGAAAATGCGATATAATAATGCATAATTGTAGACTAATTAAACAACCACAACGAGCTTCCACAAGAACTCTTGGACCCGCAAGTTCCTCACTTGTTCCCGCAAGAGCAACACACGTAAGCATACTTGCTTGCCGAGGCCGCACCTCTACACCGAGCTCCCATAAGAACTCGTCACAACGCGAACCCACAGGTTCGCCTCCTCAAATACAAAGATGAACACATAGCAATCTCTACACTTTGATCACCAAAGATAACTCTGACAATAAGGATCCTACAGGATTGATATAGCAATATAAAGCTCAAGCTTGTGTGAAAAAAACTTAGATAGATTTGGAGGTGAAAACTCAAGAAAGATTTTGATAAAATCAAGAGATTCTCTCTTGAACAACTCCTTTTGATTTGGAAATAAAAGCTCTAAAAACTTGCTTAGAAACTCTTGAGAAGAGCTTTAGCAAGCTGATTGGTCGCTAATGTTGCATATTTAATATCATATGTCCATGCTTATTATAGAATAAAAGCCTGCATTGTTCTAATTAATTGTTTAATTTATTTGCAGGCCCAATCTTTAAGGAGATGAACAGAAATGAGCCCAAAGCCCACCAAAATTTTGAATTAAATCAGAATTAATTCGCACCAAGTAAATCAGGGCAAAATCAGGAGGTGAAAAACCGGTTGAGAAGAATCCTCTCAGAATCGATTGGTTAAAACCAAGAATCCAAGGCCATTTTGTTAGAATCTGGGACTCAAACGAAGAAACTAACAAAGGATAAAGTCAGAAGATAATCCCAAGATGACCCACCAACAGGGTGTGGCCATCTGGCCACACCCTGGCCGCGGAAACGTGGCAAAAGCCGCGTTTCCGCGGCATTGTTGGGGACTTAGGGGGAGCGTTTGCTCCCCCGACCTCCCCGGGATCCTCCTTACTGGGTTTATGCCTATAAAAGGCCAGTATCTGCGCTGAAAAGGGGACGACCATGCTGAGATAGGACTTAGCCAAGTTTTTTCATTTCTTAGTTTAGGTTTTTCTTTTCTTTTCATGTAAATTGTATGTAGGCTTAGGTTAGATGATGATTCATGTAAGTAAGAGAGAGAGGCTGATGTTGAGAGTGACACCGATGTGCCCTCCTCCTTTCTTCCATTGTTTCAGTATGTAATAAAGGTAAATGTTTTGTTTTTATGTTCTGCTTTACTTTACTTTTCTTTTACTTTCTTCTTCCTCCTTCTACTTTACCTCGTTTGTTTTTGTTGAGTTTACAAGTGAATTCCAAAGCACAAGTACAACGATGTTATGTGAGTGCCAACAATAGTTCATGAAGACGTTCTCCTCCTCAAGACGTATCACTTCATGCTTGTGCTAGACTTGATGATATAATGCGAACGGGGACTGAGCTCGAGCTTATGATCTATGCGTTGAATGCCTCCTAAACAAAGGTAGAACATGCATAGGTTTTCAAGTAAGTCATCAATCAAACTAGGTAAGTAATTCTTAACCTTCTTTCTTTTCTTTTATCACCAACACGATTTCTTTCACCATTTCTTCCAAATCATTCTTTTCCAACTCATTTGTACATAATCGCTTTCTTTCCCCTTTCTTTGTAAATAGTCGCTTTCACCGTTTTCTGATTTTCTCCACTTTCTATTCTACCACTTTCTTCTTAACTTTAACTATTAACTCTTTTTCATTTTCTTAAACTTAAAAACAGAGAAGAACTTTCACTTTTGTTTTCATACGATTTCAATAAAGAACGTAAATGCTTCTATCGCAAAACCCTCCTTGTGGATCACGACCCGCATAGCCACTTGCTATCGCGGAAGAATTGAGCACTTGCACATTTCCCTTTTTAAGTTCTGAAATTTCGTATTTTTTTGTGCAGGTTTAGCTTCAATCAAATTTGGCGCCGTTGCCGGGGAGGGTAACGTTTCTATTGAAATCTGAATTTTTATTTAAAATTTTTTTAGAACTAAAATGAATTTTCTTCTCTGTTGCAGGTTATAGGGCAAGCAAAGCAGGAAATTAAAGTTACAGTAACATATAAGTGGACTTGGGCCTCTGCTCTAGAAAGCAGAGACCAAGTGCCCTCTGCTTTGCCGCGGATCCGCGACCAAAGCCGCGAAAACGCGGCAAGAAGGAGTGGACTACTAACTGTCTTTTGGCAGGGTTGCTTACTTTGTAAATTGTAGTTTTCTGTAACTTTACTTTTTCTTATATGCCATCACATAAGCCCGCTAATAATCAACAGTAAAACATTTGTTGAAAAGATAAAAAAATTGATTAGACGTTTGCATTTTAGGCACGTGTCTTTTCAATTCATTTATTTTTACTGTTGAAGAGTGCTGGAGCAAGGTACGTATGCATTGCATTTAGCATAGGACACACTTCTTGGTTGATTTATATCGCTTTGAGTGAATCTTATTTATATTGTACACTTGCACAAATTGATTTTAAGGGCACCACCCATTAATAAGATAAGGTGGGAATTTAATCACCCTTCCTTAGCCCAAAAATCAGATTCCAAGCACTCACTAACCCAAGCCTAACTAAAAATGAGTAGACGTTGGCCCTAGGGATATCTCGGACTCAATTAGGAGATTATCCTCAGGGGGAAAGGTGTTGGAATTTGACTCTTACCAAATCAGTGTCTAGGAAAGGGATTAAGGGCCGAAAGCCCGAAGGTTGGTGGTTATTTAATTAAGGAACGTCTTTGACGGAAAACCTCCTACCAACCTTGCCCTGACCTGGCTGATTAGCTTGTGGTCAAGGTCTGCGTTGAACCTCCCGCGGACAGTCTTATCAGTTAGGAGTCGTCTAGGTCATAGGTCTACCCTAACTTAGTTAGAATTTTTTCTTTTTATTTGTTTGCTAATTTGTTTGTTTTTCTTTGTTTGTATTCTATTGTGTGATATGGCTTATAATAATAATTTTTCCAACTTTAATAATAATCCATATTACACATCGAATTCTTTTTGGATATTACCAACCCGGCATATCATAACTTTAACCAACCTAGTGTGCCGGATTGGTCTTATCTGAATGAGTATAACCCATGCCCCCCATCGTATGACTATAATTTCCAGAATGATTTCAACTCTTCACAGAGTCAGTGGGGATTCACCTCCCCCGAGCATAATTATCAACCAACTTGTCCTCCTTCTCCACCTAGTCCACAATATTTTCAAGATTCATACTCAGTTCCACCCGTCCAAAATAGGAAACCATCAATTTTGAAAATGAGTATGCGTGAGTCCAAACACAAATCCCAAAATCTGATGGACTCACAATTTCACTACCACTTCCAAGATAATTCTTCATCTTTTCATCAAACAATGAACATATCACCTATGAAGAGATGCTTGAATCCATGACTCTGGCTCAAAATGCTCGTAATAGTGACATAGATATGATGGTCGAATCTCTACGTTCTCACCGTTGGACCAGTTCTGATGTCACTACCCATTCTGATAGAGCCGAAGAGTCAGGTTGTTTTGGAAATCAAGATTCTATTTCAGAACAACCATTTGAACTTGCCCAAACTCCAAATTTTGAAAAAGATATTGACAGTTTGGCAAGTTACTCCTTTCCTGAAATAGAACTTGAAAATGATTATGATCATGAACCCTAAATTAGTGATTCAATTCTTCTTCCTGATTCAATAATGACTCTGGTATCTTCACCTGACTTCAATCTTTTCTCGGAATCAACATTGGATCCTGTACCAATTCATAATAAAATTGAATCACCCATCTTTGAGGATCATATTGAACTTGACCAATTATACACTTTTGAAGATCCTATTGACAAATTGGCAAGTTCTCATTTTTATGATATTGAACTCAATGAGATATATGACCTAGATTCTCAAATCTGTGATCCAGTTCAACTTTCTGAATCAATATTGACTCCTGTTTTATTACCAACCTTGAATAATATTCTAGAGTCAGTTTTGATTCCATCACCTATCATCCCTGAACTGGAATCACCAATATTAGGTCACATTCCATTGTTAGAAAACACATGTTGACTTGAGTTTCAACTTCTTGACTTGGACCCAATTTCTGAACCTATTTCGACTCCTGAACCTTTACTTGACTTAAGTCACCTTCCTTAGTCGGTATTAGTTCCTGTCCTTCCTGAGTCCAAGTCAACCATTCTATCATTTCATACTCCTTTCTGGGTCGAGGTGGTTGACAAATTTGACTCCGAAATCAATTATGGAATATGAAAATTAGATGGGGTTAAATATTTAATAAAGATCCTTTATGGATACATCTTTTTAATGGGTTATATTAAAGATATTTCTGGTAGGTTCCTCCGAGACCCAAGAAAAGTTGATTGGGCCGCGTTTCGTGGACCAATCAGACCACCACCGGAACCACCACCTTAAGGTAACACTTTCCTTCCCTCTCTTCTTTTTCATGCATCTATATATTAATTCATACATTGAGGACAATGCATGAGATAGGTGTAGGGGAGGGTCTAACATAACTTAGGTTTTCTTTTTTATTAAAAACTTTTTGAAAATGGAAACAATATTTTGACATATTTTTTTGTAAGAAATTAAGTTATTTTAAGGAATAGGAAAATCCAAATTAGGATTTCTTATACTTGGTCAAAATAAGATTATTTGTTTGATTTTAAGGGTTAGGAAGATAATTTGTCAAAATAATTTAGTCTTGACCTTTACCTTGATGAAGTATGCACACCTCATACACTTACACACTTAGGGTTCAAAAACAAAGATTCTTATGTCTTATAATATATATATATATATATATATATATATATATATATATAAGATAAACAAATCTAATTATTGATTAGCTAGGTGCTTTGGCCTAAGCAAGCCTTAGTATTTATGCGAAAGATAATTAGATAAATTTGGAAAAAAAAAGATAAACAAATCTAATTATTGATTAGCTAGGTGCTTTGGCCTAAGCAAGCCTTAGTATTTATGCGAAAGATTATTAGATAAGTTTAAGAAAAAAAGATATATATAACCCTCTGATTAAGCTGGGTATTTGTGCCTAATAAAGCGTAAGTATTCACGCCTAAAAGGGGTCCATATAATAAAACCCTTAGTTTTGTGGCCTTGTTTTCTCGAGTCCTTAAGTCATTGGGGTGTTTTCTCACCCGGTGCCCTAAGACCGTTTGATTTGGGAGTCATCGATTAAAGGCTCGTTACATGGCCAGATTAGAAAGCCTAATAAAACTAAGGAATAATACCACAATATATATATATATATATATATATATATATATATATATATATATAAAAATAAGGCATAAGAGTTAGAGTTAATGAACCTTTAGTCAAAATTTTCACAGTCACAAGTGCATATGACTTTGGGTAAAATAATAGACTAGATGAGAAGTACAATTTGACTCCTTATTTTGATTGATAACAAATTTTTGAATAGAGACTAAGTTTAGGAATGAAAAATTCGGTTTTCCTATAACTTATAGATTGCTTAGATCTTACAATTATATTTCAAATATTTTTCTCTTTCAAAATGCTTTTCGAAAATACTAACTCTTTATTTCTCTTTCTTTATGGACTTTGTGGGTGTAATCCGTTAAAAACCCTCACGAGACAAAACTCGTCCTCTAGGGGAAACTTAGAGGTTTAACGGCTTGTTGCACATGCTCAGTGCAATCGCGTGACCTGCGAAAGTGGTCTAATAATCCTTAGTATAGTTTAGTTGTTTTGCTCGAGGACGAGCAAAAGATAGGTATGGGGGTATGATTGGTCGCTAATGTTGCGTATTTAATATCATATGTCCATGCTTATTATAGAATAAAAGCCTGCATTGTCCTAATTAATTGTTTAATTTATTTGCAGGCCCAATCTTTAAGGAGATGAACAGAAATGAGCCCAAAGCCTACCAAAATTTTGAATTAAATCAGAATTAATTCGCACCAAGTAAATCAGGGCAAAATCAAGAGGTGGAAAACCGGTTGAGAAGAATCCTCTCAGAATCGATCGGTTAAAGCCAAGAATCTAAGGCCATTTCGTCAGAATCTGGGACTCAAATGAAGAAACTAGCAAAGGATAAAGTCAGAAGATAATCCCAAGATGACCTACCAACAGGGTGTGGCCATCTGGCCACACCCTGGCCGCGGAAACGCGGCAAAAACCGCATTTCCGCGGCATTGTTGGGGACTTAGGGGGAGCGTTTGCTCCCCCGACCTCCCCGGGATCCTCCTTACTGGGTTTATGCCTATAAAAGGCCAGTATCTGCGCTGAAAAGGGGACGACCATGCAGAGATAGGACTTAGCCAAGTTTTTTCATTTCTTAGTTTAGGTTTTTCTTTTCTTTTCATGTAAATTGTATGTAGGCTTAGGTTAGATGATGATTCATGTAAGTAAGAGAGAGAGGCTGATGTTGAGAGTGACACCAATGTACCCTCCTCCTTTCTTCCATTGTTTCAGTATGTAATAAAGGTAAATGCTTTGTTTTTATGTTCTGCTTTACTTTACTTTTCTTATACTTTCTTCTTCCTCCTTCTACTTTACCTCGTTTGTTTTTGTTGAGTTTACAAGTGAATTCCAAAGCACAAGTACCACGATGTTATGTGAGTGCCAACGATAGTTCATGAAGACGTTCTCCTCCTCAAGACGTATCACTTCATGCTTGTGCTAGACTTGATGATATAATGCGAACGGGGACTGAGCTCGGGCTTATGATCTATGCGTTGAATGCCTCCTAAACAAAGGTAGAACATGCACAGGTTTCCAAGTAAGTCATCAATCAAACTAGGTAAGTAATTCTTAACCTTCTTTCTTTTCTTTTATCACCAACACAATTTCTTTCACCATTTCTTCCAAATCATTCTTTTCCAACTCATTTGTACATAATCGCTTTCTTTCCCCTTTCTTTGTAAATAGTCGCTTTCACCGTTTTCTGATTTTCTCCACTTTCTATTCTACCACTTTCTTCTTAACTTTAACTATTAACTTTTTTTCATTTTCTTAAACTTAAAAACAGAGAAGAACTTTCGCTTTTGTTTTCATACGATTTCAATAAAGAACGTAAACGCTTCTATCGCAAAACCCTCCTTGTGGATCACGACCCGCATAGCCACTTGCTATCGCGGAAGAATTGAGCACTTGCACATTTCCCTTTTTAAGTTCTGAAATTTCGTATTTTTTTGTGTAGGTTTAGCTTCAATCACAAGCATCTTAAAAATCTTACACAAAAATCTAACCAAAAGTCCCTTTTATAGAGGCATAAGAAAACTTGCCGTTATGGGCCAGATTGGCCTGTCGGTCGACCAGCCGGTCGACCGGCCAACGGTCATATTTAGGACCGTTGGGGTTGTCGATCTACCACTCAGTCGACCGCACCCAGGTTAAAGACCTATCCGTTGACTGAGGCAATAACCAAAGAGCACTGCACTCTGGCCGGTCGACCGCTCGATCAACCGGGGCCAGATCTAAAGAGTAAACTCTCTAGATCGGCTCACCTCCCGGTTGACCAGCCATCAAACAGGTTATGTGCACGTTTCTGTGCACATCGATTGACTGTACGGTTTATCGACCGCCAGAAGCCCAGGTGTGGGTTTTTGGGATTAAAACTTGATCTTTTAATATCCTATAAAATCTTATAAAATCACATAAAATTCACAAAAATAAGTTCATTGAAATGCTTTGAAATCCAAGTATGTGTGATCAAAAATCAACACATATTACAAGAATATTGAACTATTTTTCTGACTTTGAAATTTAGCCTTAAACCAAAACCCATATTTTTCAAAGATCAACTTCAAATTGAAAACAATTTTTCCAAAACTTGTTTAAATACAAAAATAAGATATTTTAACACTTTTGAAGCTTGTTATGTATGGATATGATCTAATATGCATATAAGATGAAATATTTATGTTTTTGACAATCAAGCTTAAACGAAGTTTTGACTTAAACAAAACTTAAACACATGATATAGAAACTTCAAATAAGTTTTTCTAAACATCTAAACCACCATTGTGTATGGATGATATGTAAAACACATATAAAACATATAAACTTATTTTGATGAACTCTATTCATGAAACATAATGATGTATATTTTGAAGCTCAAAATTAAAACGATATTTTTTAAAATTAAAATTATTCTTATGTAAACACTATATAAATTTTGTGTGTATGAGCTTGAGCAATCCACAACTAATCTATTCTTTACATCTTATCTAAAATAAAAATCTTAACACTTATAAATATGACACAAGTCTTGAAAATTTTCTACTCCTTCTTGACTTGGTCCAAACCTTGATTTAATGAGCTAGACTTCTTTTAAGTAGTTGATGTGATGTAGATGCACGAGCTCTTGAATCAACACGTGCTAGCTTCAAAACTTGACTTCATATCTTTCGTTAAAGTTAAATACTGACTAAGATCTTGAAAAATATCTGAAACTAAATAAGCACAAGATCATTAATATTATAACTACATGAGTTAATCATCATCAAAACTAGAATGATGGGCCTTTGGGCCAACAATCTCCCCCTTTTTGATGATGGTAAAACTCATGCAGTTATATATGCATGGATTAAAGCTAAGCCTTATAGAAGCTCCCCCTGAACTCATGCATAATAATAAAACATAAAGATATTCAATGAAAGAACATAAACAAACAAACATATATGCATAAACAAAAACAAAGCATGCATATATAAACTCTAAATTACATATATATACTCTAAATTCTTCTCTCCCTTTTTGTCAATTCATCAACAAAAGGGTGAAGATAAACAAACAATATAAATATATATGTGATATACATTTATGAAGTAGAGAGACGTTAAGTTAGCTCCCCTGCATACTTGCATTAGATGGAGAGGGGATGACTAGACCTTAGCCCATATAAGACATAATGTACAATGCATAAGCGAAGATGTTAAACTCCCCCTACACACGTGTACCACATAGAGAAGAGAGGTCAAGCTCCTCAATATGTAAAGTACACTCAACATGAATTTATATATATAAAGGAGATGTTAAACTCCCCTTGCATATAAGCAATATATATCAACAAATTTTGAAAAAAAATTTTTGATGCAACTTTAAAACAAAATTTTAAATTTCTTGTAGTCAACAAAATAAATTTTGATACCAATTTAAATCAAATTGTAGTTGACAAAATAAATATTGATATCACTTGTAGATAAAAAGAATATTAAGATACCATTAGTAGATTTTGATACCAGTTAAATGTGAAGCTGATACTAATTGTAAGTGAAAACATGAAGTACATTATGATACAAAAAAAATACCAATTGAAGTTAATGCTTAAGCTTGTAAAGATATCAATTAACATTTAGAAGTCAAGCTTAGCATAACCATTTTGTGCTTAAATAAAATATATGGCATTGTAAATATGCACAATATAAATCATATATATATATATATATATATATGTATGTATGTATGAAAATGAAAATACCACTTAAAATTTGGTGCATACATATATAGAAAATACATATGAGAAAAATACATATGAGTATACAAAAATGAAATTTCATAAAGATCATGTGTATAACTCATAATCACTACCCTTTCATGCATATGATAAAAGATAGTCATTAAGGCACACAAGGCATGGTCGCCTATCCAACCGCCCTTTAAGAGTAGAAGTTTTCAAAAATAAGATTTAATAATAGTTGTAATTGAAAACACTATCAAATGAAGAATGAATAATTAGTATAAAGTAATTTTTAAAAATTAGTTAAAGATTCTTCAAACATAAAAATAAATCATATATCCCATGAAGTATGCTAAATACACAAGAGTTGACACTCAAAATTTATAAAGCTCATAAATGCTCATGAAAATAAAGTCATGAGTAAATATAAAAATATGAGTACAGAAGAATCATGTAAATGAGATATTATTAAAAATAAATACTAAGACTCAAAATATAACTTATATATGAACATAAAAGGAATGGAGCATGTAAAGCATGTATCTCCAAAATTGTACATGTATAACACAAGTTTTAATAGAATATATATGAACATGATACATGCATTTAAATCATACAAAACATGAAAAAAAATAGGCATGCAAATCTATTGAAAAGTTTTCAAAAATAAATGTATAGCTAATAACCAAACAATTCAACATTAAGCACAAAACACATATGATTGAGTCTAGGTTACAATATTAGCATGTAAGACATTCAAAGCAATTTAAAGAGGGGAAAGAAATGGTTACCAAACCGATGTAACCAATTCATTTCTCCAAAACAAGAAGTGGTCCTCCCACCATGCTTCCTTGATAGTGATGCATCAAATGTGTTTGTCCTTAAGCTCCAATTACATTCGCCACCAAGGCACCAAACTTATCACGTCTTGTGAGAGCCCACACCCACATCAAACATAATAGGTGAGAATTTTGGTACCAATATCTTTTTGGGTCCATGAGGGTAAGAAATATTGGGAATTCAAATATTGTTTTTTTTAAAATTTAAAGAATTTAGTCTATCAAAACAAAATTTTGCAAGATGGCCTTTGCGGCCATAATGTGTACATGTGTACACTCTAACATACATATGAGAATGGGTGTGATCATGGTGTACATGAAGTGTATGCCATGTAGGATGTGCATGCATGTGTGGAATTTATTTCTTGCGAAGCATAGATTCCTATTTATTGTGTTCAAATGCACATTGGCTCAAAATGGAGCCCAAACAATCAATTTTATTTTTCAAAACATGAATCTCATTTTTATCGATAGGAGTTGATGAAATAGTAGCATGAGCAACATGAGAAACAACATTATTTTTTACTTTAGGAAAAAAATCTTTTCCTTTTCTTTCAAAATTATTTTCTTTTATAAGGAGTCATTATCTTTCAAAATAATTATACAACGTATAGCCAAAGAGTATAGCTGAATTTTCGGTGAAAAGCTCTGGACTATCTCCTCAAGATTCCCCTAGATTAAGAGTTGAGGTGTCACTATGGCTTTCTTGGTTTAAATACAAGTGTGAGTTAATAAAAACCAAAGCATATATATCAATAGAGCACAAATATATCAAGCATATAAAGAGATAAACAATATAAGAATGCAATATATATAAACACAAGTGAGAGAAAGATGAGCAATCGTAAACATGGGAGAATTATTTTGAAGTTCGACCACACTTGCTTTGCCTCCCCGCCTTCAACACTATGAAGGATTTTCACTATAACGATCCTGCAAGATCGCTCGATGCCACAACACTTACAATAAGCTCCCTTAAGAACTCTTGGACCCGCAAGTCTCTCACTTATTCCAGCAAGAACAACACACGCACGCACACTTGCTTACCGAGGCCGCACCTCTGCACCGAGCTCCCACAAGAACTCGTCACAACGCGAATCCACAAGTTCGCTTTCTCAAATACAAAGATGAACACTTGGTGATCTCTATACTTTGATCACCAAAATTAACTCTCACAACAAGAATCCTATAGGATTTTTAAATCAATATAAAGCTCAAGCTTGTGTGAGAAAAACTTAGATAGAATTGGATGTGAAAAACTCAAGAAAGATTTTGATAAAATCAAAGAGATTAACTCTTAAAAAACTCCTTTTGATTTAGAAATTAAGGATCTAAATACTTGCTTAGAAACTCTTGAGAAGAGCTCTAAAAAGTAGCTTAAAATTCTTACATAAAAATCTGGCCAAAAGTTCCTTTTAAAGAGACATTAGAAAACTTGTCGTTATGGGCCAGATTGGTCTGTCGATCGAACGGCCGATCGACCAGCCAACAGTCATATTTATGACCGTTAGGGTCATTGGCTGATCGCCCAGTCGATCGCACCCAGGTCAAAGACCTGTCGGTCGACCGAGGAAAGAACTAGAGAGCACTGTTATCTGGCCAGTAAACCGCTGGATCGACCGGGCCAGATCCAGAGAGTAAACTCCCTGGATCGGTCGACTGCCCAGTCGACCGACCCTTAAACCAGGTTATGTGCATGTTTTTGTGCACATCGGTCGACCGACTTCTGGCTCGGTCGACCGCTAGAAGCTCAGGTCTGAGATCTAGGGATTAAAAGTTGGTCTTTTAATATCCTATAAAATCTCATAAAATCACATAAAATTCACAAAAATAAGTTCATTGAGATACTTTGAAATTCAAATATGTGTGATAAAAAATCAACACTTATTACAAATATATTGAACTATTTTTGCGACTTTGAAATTTAGCCTTAAACCAAAACTCGTATTTTTTAAAGATCAACTTCAAATTGAAAACGATATTTTCAAAACTTGTTCAAATAAAAAAAGATATTTTAAATTCTTTTGAAGTTTGATGTGTATGGATATGACTCAATACGCATATAAGATGAAATATTTATGTTTTTTAAATTAAGCTCTAAACAAAATTTTGACATGCAAAACTTAAACACATGATATAGAAAAATCAAAAAGTTTTTCTAAACATCTAAACCATCAATGTGCATCGGTGAAATTTAAAACACATATAAAACATGTAAACTTGTTTTGATGAACTCTATTCATGAAACATAAAGATATATATTTTAAAGCTCAAAAATCAAAACGGTATTTTCTAAAATCAAAATTATTCTTATGAAAATACTATATAAATTTTGTGTGTATGTATGAGCTTGAGCAATCCACAACTAATCTATCCTTTACATCTTGTCTAAAAAAAAAATCTTAACATTTACAAACATGACACAAGTCTTGAAAATCTTCTTCTCCTTCTTGACTTGGTCTAAACCTTGATTCAATGAGCTAGACTCCTCTTGAGTAATTGATGCGATCTAGATACGCAAGTTCTTGAATCAATTCTCAAATACTCAACATGTGCTAGCTTCAAAACTTGACTTTGAATCTTTCGTTGAAGCTAAATACTGACAAAGATCTTGATAAATATCTGAAACTAAATGAGAACAAGATCATTAGTACTATAACTATATCAGTTAATCATTATCAAAAGTAAAGTGATGGGCCTTTGGACCAACATATGCTTGTGCTCATGATACGATTTTTAATACATGCTCTTTAACTCAGATTTATCGATGTACATGTGCTTATTTATGCACACCACTTAGCACTCATTTTGTCACTCGTTGGGTTGCTTTTGATAATCTTGGATCTGTATGTCCAGATCTAGGAGCTCGGACTGTGATGGACTTCCTGTTGATCACAGTGCGTAGCGATAGCCAGCATGGATCATTGGCAAACCGTCCGGGGCTCTATCCTTTCAGGCCCCCTGCTCGTCTCTTGAATTTTTTATTTGTAACTCGTGAGCATCTTTTGTACTGTTCATAATTATATATTTCTTTATATTCTCTCATTTGCTCCTATCAATGATGTAATATTCTTGTAATATTGTGTCACAACTTTTGATAACTTTGTAATTGTACTCATATGTTACAATGTATAATGCACCACGTATTTTCGTACTCTAATCTTTCCTGTATTGATGCTTAGCGTATATATGTGAGGGTATTTTTGACCTGTGTAATTGCGGAATCACATAAATTATCCTATAAAGCTATAATGAACTTTTAATTAAGTATAAATAAACAACTCTTGACTTTTAATTGAGTATTAAAAAACTACCTTGAACTATTGAAAAGTATCAAAACACTTGCTTATATTGAAAGTGGATTTTTGGATTTTTTTTAAGTTGAGAGAGGTTTACTGGAAAAACCTAGAAAGAGGGTATTAAGAAATTCAACCTTAATATTTTTTGAAACATCATATTTATTCCATAACTCTAGAACTAGCAATGCTATTGTGCTATGTAGTTTCCTCAAGATTCATATTCTTCCACATTGGCTTCACATTGTACCAAAAATGAGAAGAATATTCCATGGCAAATAACAACATCATCACGTCAAAGGGGTTATGTAATAGTTTGAATTCTCTTAGGTGACTTGTTTTAGAGAACTTAAACATGTCTTGTACTATACATATCTTTATAAGTGCTCATAGCCTATACCTGAGAATAACTATCCTTATATCTGAGACCGATCATCACATCTCACATGTATGTGTTAAGCATGATAAACCTATTGCATATAGCATCCGATACAAGTTACAATTCAAGTATTATTTTAAAAATTACTAAATTAGATCATGTCTCATGCATGTGATCTAATCAAGTGCATGATCTAATAATTAAGATCTCTAAAAATTATAATAACATTTATGATCAATATAATACTCAATTAAGAATGAGCAATAAGAAAATCATAACAATATTAAACTAATATTACTAAAGATGGATTGGATGTTGATTGATGTTTAAACTTGCACACAAAAATATAAAATTTCAAAACTTAAGAATAGAATATGCAAGTACTCAATTCTACCACAATAGCAAGTGGCTATGCAGGTCGTGATCCACAAGGAGGGACTAGTGATGAAAGCTTTTTTTAGCAAGTTTTCTATTAAGTTACATTCAATGGTTAAAAATCTTCTTTTAGTTCATTAAAAGAAAAGAGAAAAATGGAATTACAGTTAAGTTTAGAAGAAGGTGGTAGATTAAGAAGGTGGGAAAAATAGATATATATAAAGAAATCGAAAAGAGTCATAAAAGAGTTGGGTGTTGATGGTGTTGGCAATCTAAACTAAAAAATTAAAAGAAAGAAAACTAAAATCTAAAAAACTTACTTACCTCTTCGGCGCCTGCTTACCTTTGACCCGTATCGATGATGTACCTTTGTTTGAAGGCGAGTGAAGTATGACAAATAGGATCTTACCCATTCCTGATTTACACTATGAAATGAAGGGACAAGCTATACTATCATATAAATGGATATCCATCACCATAAGCCATCAACGGCACTTGCAAGGGTAAAGCAACTTTGAGGCTATCAGATTCATTTAGATCCACAAACACAGAAGAGGAAAGCAAACGAAAATAAGAATAGAAAAGAAAAGAAAACTTTGATTTGATTCAAATAACAATAAAAGAAAAGATCACTTACACCGGTATCACCCTCAGTACAAGCATGTTCTCATTCCTCCATGAAAGTTTCATCTCCTCTCAATTACATAAAGAAAAATAAAAATAAAAATTACATAAAAAAACCTATGTTACAAACTACAGTATAGCCTAAATTCTACTCTCTGCTTGGTCGTTCCCCTTTGCCTTTGAGATTGAAGGTATTTATAGGAGAAATGCAGAGGTTAGAGGAGTATGAAGATAGGGGAAGCTGGATATTTCTGAATTTGAATCCTCCCCTTATCTCCAAACTTGATTTGATCTGGATATTTAGTTCTGATCTGCAGCTTGTTGGCGTGTTGATTACTGAATATAACTTATTAAATGACAGAATTCAAAATAGTGATCAACTTAAGAGTTGTAGACCGTTATGTTTTCTTTCTGGATCATTCTGAATTATTAGATTTGAATTCGGTAGCGAAAGTTATAATTCAAATACTAAAATGTATCCAGTCAGAATCTGAGTCAAATTTGCTTCATCTCATCGTTGATCTTCTCTCTATCATTTATCCCTTTAGATTTGGACTCTGTATTTCACGTTTTCCTCGGTTGATCTTTAGATTTAACCACTTGATTCACAAAAAACTGAATTTAACCACTTGAATTGGGATTATCCTCCTCTAAACAAACAGATCTAGTTAAATCTGAATTTAACTGATATTTATTTGATTTTATCTCCATGATTATCTTCTACAAAATAGACATTTAAGATAAGAAATTTAGCAGATTTATTATATGATAAATTTAAAAATATAATAAAGAATATTGCAATAAATGTGTGCAATCACACCCCCACACCTATCTTTTGCTCTTCTTCTAGCAAAACAATAAAACTAAATCAAAAATTATTAGACCATTTTTGCAGGTTACGCAATTGCACTGAGCATGTACAACAAGCCGTTAAACCTCTAGGTTTCCCTAGAGGACGAATTTTGTCTCGTAAGGATTTTCAGTGGATTGCACCAAAAAATCCACAAAGAAAGAGAAATAAAGTATTAGTATTTTGAAAACACATTTTGAAAGCGAAAAATATTTGAAGTATAATTGTAAGAATTAAGTAATCGATAAGTTATAAGAAAACTGAACTTTTCATTCCTAAACTTAGTTTTTATTCAAAAATATGTATCAATTAAGGTAAGAAGTCAAACTGTATTTTTCATCTAGTCTATTACTTTACCCTTAGTCATATGCACCTTCGTGATCGTGAAATTTTGACAAATATTTTGACATATTTTTTTATAAGAACTTAAGTCAATTTTAAGGAATATGAGAACATAATTAGGATTTTTTATACTTTGTCAAAATAATATTATTTGTTTGATTTCTAAGGTTAGGAAGAAAATTTGTAAAAGTAATTTAGTGTTGATCTTTACCTTGAAGAAACATGCCCACCGTATACACTTACACACTTAGGGTTCAAAAACAAAAATTTTATGCCTTATAAAAAAATAAAAATATATATATATATATATGTATATCTATGAAAAATAAACAAATCTAATTATTGATTAGGTAGGTGCTGGCCTAAGAAAGTCTTGGTATTTGTGCAAACGATAATTAGATAATTTTGAAAAAAAATATATTATAAATCCCCTGATTAGCTGGGTATTTGTGCCTCATGAAACATAAGTATTCACGTCTAAAATGGGTACATTTTATAAATAAAAACCCTTGGTTTCATAGCCTTGTTTGCTCGAGTGTTTAAGTGCTTAGAGGTGTTTTCTTACCTGGTGTCCTAAGACTGTCCGGTTTGGGTGCCACCGACTAAAGGCTCGTTACATGGGCAGATTAGAAAGCCTAATGGAATTGAGGAATAGATACCACCAAAAATAAATATAAATAAAGCATAGAAATTAGAGTTAAAGAACCTTTAGTCAAAATTTCACGATCACGAAGGCGCATATGACTTAGGGTAAAGTAATGACTAGATAAAAAATACAGTTTGACTCCTTTCCTTGATTGATAACAAGTTTTTGAATAAAAACTAAGTTAGGAATAAAAAGTTCAGTTTTCCTATAACTTATAGATTACTTAATTCATACAATTATACTTCAAATATTTTTCTCTTTCAAAATGTGTTTTCAAAATACTAATACTTTGTTTCTCTTTCTTTATGAATTTTATAGGCGTAATCAACTGAAAACCCTCACGAGACAAAACTCGACCTCTAGGGGAAACTTAGAGGTTCAACTGCTTGTTGCACATGCTAAGTGCAATCGTATAACCTATGAAAGTGGTTTAATAATCTTTGATTTAGTTTTATTGTTTTGCTTGAGGACGAGCAAAAGATAAGTGTGGGGGTGTGATTGCACACATTTATTACATTATTCTTTATTCCATTTTCACATTTATCATATAATAAATCTGCTAAATTCTTTATCTTAAATGTCTATTTTGTAGAAGATAATCATGGGGAGAAAGTGGATAAAATCAAATAAATATCAGTTAAATTCAGATTTAACTAGATCTATTTGGTTAAAGGAAGATGACCCAAATCCAATTGGTTAAATTCAGTTTTTAGTGAACCAAGTGGTTAAATCTAAAGATCAATCGAGGATAACGTCAAATATAGAGTCCAAATCTAAAGGATAAATGGATAGAGAGAAGATCAACGGATGAGATGAAGCAAATTTGACTCAGATTCTTACTGGATATATTTTAGTTTTTGAATCATGACTTTCGCTACCAAAATTCAAATCTAATAATTTAAGATGATCCAGAAAAAAGACCTAAAGAGCAACAACTCTCAAGTTGATCACTATTTCAAATTCTATCATTTGATAAGTTATATTCAGCAATCAACATGCCAACAATCTGCAGATCAGAACTGAATATCCATATCAAATCAAGTTTAGCGATAAGGGGAGGATTCAAATTCAGAAATATCCAGCTTCCTCTATCTTCATAGTCCTCTAATCTCTGCATTTCTCCTATAAATATCTGCAATCTCAAAAGCAAAGGGGAACTACCAAGCAGAGAGTAGAATTTAGGCTATACTATAGTTTATAACTTAGGTTTTTAGTTTTCTTTTATGTAATTTTTATTTTTATTTTTCTTTATGTAACTGAGAGGAGATGAGACTTTCACGGAGGAATGAGAACAAGCTTGTACTGTGGGTGACACCAGTGTAAGTAATCTTTTCTTTCAATGTTATTTGAATCAAATAGAAGTTTTCTTTTATTTTCTATTCTTGTTTTTGTTTGCTTCCCTCTTCTGTGTTTGTGGATCCAAATGAATCCGATAGCCTCGAAGTTGCCTTGCCCTTGTAAGTGTCGTTGATGGCTTATGGTGATGGATATTCATTTCTATGGTAGTGTAACTTGCCCCTTCATTTCATAGTGTAAATCGGGAATAGGGAAGATCCTATTTGTCATACTTCGCTTGCCTTTAAACAAAGTTACATCGTCGACACGGGTCAAAGGTAAGCAGGCGCCGAAGAGGTAAGTAAGTTTTTTAGGTTTTAGTTTTCTTTCTTAGTTTAGATTACCAACACCATCAACACCCAACTCTTTTATCACTCTTTTCGATTTCTTTGTATATGTTTATTTTCTATTCTCTCAACCTTCTCAATCTACCACCTTCTTCCTAACTTAACTATAATTCTATTTTTTCTTCTCTTTTAAAAAACTATAAGAAGATCTTTAACCATTGAATGTAACTTAAAAGAGAACTTGCTAAAAAAAGCTTCCATCGCTAGTCCCTCCTTGTGGATCACGACCCGCATAGCCACTTGTTATTGCGATAGAATTGAGTACTTGAATATTCTATTCTTAAGTTCTGAAATTCTGTATTTTTGTTTGCAGGATTAAACATCAATCAGATTTTGAAAAGTTTTTAAAAGTAAGAAAATGTTAATAGTAATTTTTTTGAATAATAAAAAAACTAAGTTATGTTAGAAACCTCCCCCATGCCTATCTCATGTATTATCCTTAATGTATGAATTAATGCATAGATTCATGAAAAAGAAGAAGGGGAGGAAAAATATTACCTTAAGGTGGTGGTTCCGGTGGTCGTCTGATTGGGTCAAGCGTTGCTACCCAATCAAGATAATATGGTGGTTCACGGAGTCCACCTTTATTGACCTCTTTTCTATTTACATATTTAGATTCCCCAATATGAATAGGTTCATGAAAAATCCTATCATGAGACTTACTCCCTTTACATGACCAGTCCTGAAAAATCATCACGAAGTCATCATGGCCTATACCTATGTCCAATAAAAGAATGTGACTTGGTTGAATGGTTGACTTGGACTCAAGAATGATAGGTTCAGGAATCAATACTAACTCGAAAAAATTAACTTTAGATTCGAGAGTAAGTTTTGGTTCAAGTATTGAGTCCAAGTCCAAGAATTGATATTCACATTCTTTTCCCATCAATAGAATGTGACTATCCAAAACTAGTGACTTAATTTCTAAATCTATGGGTACGGGAATAAATGTTGGCTCAGAAAATTGGTCCAAATTGGGTAAGAATACCGGAGTCAACATAGATTTGAAGATGAAAACTGAATCACAAAGTTGGGGATCAGGTTCACATTCATGATCAAGTTCAATCTCATTACAATGGAAACTTGTCAATTCGTGAATGGGTTGATATTGGTCAAGTTCAAGGCTTTGTGGTGAAACTGAATCTTAGGCAAAGTCTTCAAGGTACCATGATTCTTAGTTTTCATTAATATGGCTACAAGTGCTGGGAATAGTCAAAGATTGAATAAGAAGAGTTTTCTTATTCCTACGCATATTCTGAAAGTACACCTAGAGGGGGGGTGAATAGGTGTACGGCTAATCTAATGAACTAAATGCGAAAATTAAAACTAAATTGCAACTACATTTAATGCAACCAACGAGTGTAGCCGAATTCCCGGTAAAGGGCTCTAGACTAACTCTTCTTGATTCCTCTGAATAAGAGTTGAGGCGCTATATGAAGCTCTCGTGGTTAAGCACAAGTGAGACACACACAAACAAGCCAAGCATATAATGAATGTATAACAATATGAATGATGCAAGGCACAATAATAAAAAAGAGAGAGCTAGAGAGACAATGGATCAATCGCTAACACACGGATATGTTTCGAGGTTCGAGCACACAGCTCTACGTCCCCACCTTCACACAGAAGGATTTTCAATCCACTTGTCCACACAGGACTCCCACACAGGGAACCTCCACTGAGGATTTGGGGCAATTATAACCGGCAGTACACAACTCCTCTCTCAATTACAAACACCACCTCTACACTTAGAGGCTAGGCACAAAGCCAACAAAATCAACCTCACAAATGAGGGATAGGCACAAAGCCACAAACAGCACAATCCACCTTTTCACTAAGAGGGATACCAACACTCGCCACCTCTTACTAGAGGGAGCCAACCACCACTCCAAAATCAACCTCTACACAAGAGGGATAACACAAGTAAGGAGGGTTTACAACTTGGTGGTAAATCTCAACCACAAACCAATTTTCTCACAAATTAAAGATTCTATAGATAGGATAGAATGATATAGCTCAAGTGTGGAAAATCCTGATGTTGGAAAACAAATCACAAGGAAAAATACTTGAGAAAACAACCTAGTATTTGATAGAAATAAAGAACAAAGCAAATATCCCAAATCTATATTTTTCTTTGATTTTTTCAACTCTTGAAAACAAATAAAGAATGATCATTAAAACCAATAAACTCTTTTGAAAACAAGCTTTTAAAAACACTAGAGAGTAGAAATTTTTGGCTCAAAAATTCTTAACTAAAACAGCCCTCAAATGGGGTATTTATAACCCCTTTAAAAAACTAGCCGTTGACTGCTGACTAGCCCAGAATTGGCCTTCCGGTCGACCGGCCGGTCAACCAGTCAACGGTCAAATTTCTGACCGTTGAGCCTTCCGATCGACCGTTCGGTCGACCGTGCCAATCCAGAGAGCAGATTGCTCTCTGTCTGGTCGACCGCCCGGTCGACCGTGCCAAGCCTCACGGTCGACCGTCTGGTCGACCGCCCCCACCCGAGAGTGGGGTACTTGTAGTCGGTCGACCGGCCCAAGTGGCAGGTCAAACGTGCACACTCTTGTGTACGTTGGTCGAGCGGTCCGGTCGACCGACTCTGGGTCCGGTCGACCGGCCCGGTCGACCGCCAGAGCCTAGCAGGGCTTAATTAGGAACTGAAAAACTGGGTTTTTAATTCTCAAATAAATCCCATAAATTTTCTAAAAATCTACAAAAATAAGTTCAGTATAATACATTGATATACAAACTTGTTTGAGAAATTTCAACACAAATTTTAAACTTTTTGAACCATTTTTGTGACTTACAAATTTTTTTGAAAACTAAAATCCGTATTTTCTAAAACTTGAATTTTTCAAATGGAAATCTGAATTTTCCAAAACTCATCCAAATACAAAAAACATGATACTAAAACAACTTTTAAGTATGTGGTATATGGATATAATCCAATATACATGAAATAGATATATATCAATTTTTTGACTATAAATTCAAAAATATGTTTTGTTAAAATACCAAAACACCAAACTCATGAAATAGACTATCAAATTAAGTTTGTTTAAATAGTTGAAGCATAAATGTATATAGAACAAATCTAATATACATTACACCATGTAAACTTATTTTGATACTATCTATTCATGAAAACCAAGCGGTTAAACCAAAAACCGAAAACCAAAACATGAAACTTAAACAAGTGTGTGTGTTGTAAACTTGAGCATATCACACTATCTAACTTTACAAATGGATCTAAAACAAAAACTAAACTATGTACCAAAGTCTTCTTGACGAACTCCGTCTTCAAGCCGGCTCGGTCCAAACGTGATCCACCAAGCTTGACTCCAACGAGTGCTAGGTATGAACATTTACGCTCGGGCTCTTGAATCACCACGTGAGAAGCTCCAAAACTCTTTTGTTGAAGCTAATCACCTACTAATATCTTGGTTAAGTATCTGAAACTAAACATCACAAGATTATTAGTAAACATAACTACATGAGTTAATCATCATCAAAAGTAGAGTAGAAATCCTCTGGGCCAATATGTTCTCCAATCTACTAATTCTTGCTTCTATCATATCGAGTGGATCATTTTGGCATCATGGTTTCCATACTCTTTTCTAAGTTGGTATGTTCTCCTTAAAAAATAGAGTAAGAATCTGTGACTTGAAAATTTTGACGTGATTTTGAATCTTCTAAAATTTGAATTCATCGCTCAAGCTCATCTAAGGCTTCCATTCTCTTTTCTCAGTCAATTGATTCTTCTAATAGTTGTTCGGGAGAAGGAGTATTGAAGCTGGATGTTGGTAGGGTAGTTGACAATATAACTCGGGGGAGTTGTATCCCATTGACTCTGTGAAGAGTAGTGATGATTATTCTAATCATGTTCATAGTATTGGGACTGGGGCATGTAATGATTCGAATAAGACCAATCTGGCACACTATGTTGGTTAAAGTTATGATATGCCGGGTTGGTAATATCCAAAAAAGAGGTCGGGGTGTAACATGGATTACCATTAAAATTGAAAAAATTGTTGTTATAAGCTGTATCACACAAGAAATGTCAAACACGAACAAAGAAAAACAGACCAATAAGAAAACAAATAAAAAGAAAGAAGAAAAACTAGCCAAAGTTAGGGTAGACCTTAGACCTAGATGACTCCTAACTGGTTAGACTATCCACGGGGGTATATTATCGAATCTGATCACAAGTTAATCGGCCAGGTTGGGGCAAGATTGGTGGGGAGGTATCCGTACTTAAAGCAATGGGCCTAATTATGTCAAACCACCAGCCTTCGGGGTTTTACCGCTCAATCCCCAACCTTAGACACCAATTTGGTAAGAGTCAAATTCAAATCAACTTCCCCCTTAGGTCAGTCTCCTATTTGAGTTTGAGATGTCCTTAGGGCCAATGTCTACTCAGTTTTAGTTAGGCTTAGGTTAGTGAGTGAGGAGATTGTTTGTGGGGTAAGGGAGGGTAATGACTTCCCCACCTTATCTTGTTTATAGGACAAGCCCTTAAGATTGATTGTGCAAAGTGTGCAAGATATAAAAAAGTAACATTCACAAGCAAATATCACTCAAGAATGTTTCCTAAACTATATGCTATGCATACGTACCTTTTGCTCCAGCGCTCTTCAATAGTAATATAAAATGTAAACGAATTAGACACGTGCCTAAATGCAAGTCTAAACCGTTTTTAGCATTTAACAAACATATTTTTACTGTTGAGATTAGAAAGTAATTATAGTGAGATAAACAAGAAATAAATCGCTAAAGAATTTTAACTTCGCAATTCAGCTAAGCTGCAAAAATATAGATTAGTAGTTCACTCAGATTGCCACTGAAATATAGCAAATCTGAGGGCTTCTGGGCTCTGCTTTCTTGAGCAGAGTTCAGGGCCACTTAAATGTTCATTGCAGCAAAAATTTCTTGTTATTAAATCTGTACACTACGAACAAAGAAGAAAGTTAACCAAAAATGAAAACTTAAAAAGAGAATAACTTATCGTCCCTCCTCGGCAACGGCGCCAAAATTTGATTGATGTTTAAACCTGCACACAAAAAATACAGAATTTTAGAACTTAATAATAGAATGTGCAAGTACTCAATTCTACCGCAATAACAAGTGGCTATGCGGGTCGTGATCCACAAGGAGGGATTAGCGATGGAAGCTTTTTTTAGCAAGTTCTCTTTTAAGTTACATTCAATGGTTAAAGATCTTTTTTTAGTTCTTTAAAAGAAAAGAAAAAATTGAATTATAGTTAAGTTAGGATGAAGGTAATAGATTGAGAAGGTGGAGAGAATAAAAAATAGATATATACAAAAAAATCGAAAAGAGTGATAAAGAGTTGGGTGTTGATGGTGTTAGTAATCTAACTAAAAAATTAAAAGAAAGAAAACTAAAACCTAAAAAACTTACTTACCTCTTCGGCTCCTGCATACCTTTGACCAGTATAGATGATGTACCTTTATTTGAAGGCGAGCAAAGTGTGATAAATAGGATCTTCCCCATTCCCAATTCACACTATGAAATGAAGGGGTAAGCTACACTACCATAAAAATGGATATCCATCACCATAAGCCATTAATGGCACTTGCAAAGGCAAGGCAACTTCGAGGCTATCGGATTCATTTGGATCCACAAACATAGAAGAGGAAAGCAAACAAAAACCAGAAAAGAAAAGAAAAGAAAACTTCAATTTGATCAAATAACAATGAAAGAAAAGATTACTTACACCGGTGTCACCCTCAGTGCAAGGTTATTCTCATTCCTCCATGAAAGTCTCATCTCCTCTAAGTTACATAAAGTAAAATAAAAATAAAAATTACATAAAAAAAAACTAAAAACCTAAGTTACAAACTACAGTATAGCCTAAATTCTACATCTGCTTGGTCGTTCCCCTTTGCCTTTGAGATTCCAGGTATTTATAGGGAACATGCAGAGGTTAGAGAAGTATGAAGATAGGGGAAGCTGGATATTTCTGAATTTGAATCCTCCCCTTATCTCCAAACTTGATTTTATGTGGATATTCAGTTCTGATCTGCAGCTTGTTGGCATATTAATTACTGAATATAATTATCAAATGACAAAATTTAAAATAGTGATCAATTTAAGTGTTGTAGCCCTTTACGTTATATTTCTGACTCATCTTGAATCATTAGATTTGAATTTCGGTAGCGAAAGTTATGATTCAAATACTAAAATGTATCTAGTTAGAATCTGAGTCAAATTTGCTTCATCTCATCCGTTGATCTTCTCTCTATCCATTTATCCCTTTGGATTTAGACTTTGTATTTGACGTTATCATCGGTTGATCTTTAGATTTAACCACTTGATTCACTAAAAACTGAATTTAATAAATTGGACTTGAGATCATCCTTCTCTAACCAAATAGATATAGTTAAATCTGAATTTAACTGATATTTATTTGATTTTATCCTTTTTCTCCCCATGATTATTTTCTGCAAAATAGACATTTAATACAAAGAATTTAACAGATTTATTATATGATGAATGTGAAAAATATAATAAAGAATAATGTAATAAATGTGTGCAATCAGATGTGTAAGAACACTCAATACAATTCTAACATGATCAGTGACAAATTGATCATAATGCTCACAAAAGTGTAAAAGATTGTACTGAACATTTAAATACTTTTCATGACTGAGTTGATGCTTTCACTCCTCTATGTTCTAACCATATATGAATTGCACAAAATGTGTTACGACCATAAACAAGACCTTATTTTCCTTTAAGTTTAAAGAAGTCATTTAATCAAGCATTGTATTCAAGGTTGTACTTCTGGAGCAGAGTCCTCCAAGCAATAATCAAAAATCATTGGAAAGTAGACTCCTATATTAATCCAACAATATATAATTTCAAGGATACAAAATCAACATAAGAGAAAAAAATTGAAGCCGTTATAGTTTGGTTGAGAGTAATAGATTGTAGTCTAGAATTTCTATGCAATGTGTAGTATTTTGACCATAACTTCTATGCAATGTGTAGTATTTCACTCCTCTATGTTCTAACCATATATGATTTGCACATAATATGTTACGACCATAAACAAGACCTTATTTTCCTTTAAGTTTAAAGAAGTCATTTAATCAAGCATTGTATTCAAGGTTGTACTTCTGAAGCATAGTCCTCCAAGCAATAATCAAAAATCATTGGAAAGTAGACTCCTATATTAATCCAACAGTATATAATTTCAAGGATACAAAATCAATATAAGAGAAAAAAATTGAAGCCATTATATTGAAAGTAATAAGTTGTAGTCTAAGAGCTTCTATGCAATGTGCAATATTTTGATCATAACTTACAGAGCTCAAATTGAGCCAAAACCAAAATCGTTGGTGTAGACAGAGCATGGGCTCAGATCCGCTTAGGTGGATCCGACGTGACCTGCACTTGATCTAACTTTGGGCAGGATCCAAATCTGAACCCACGTCGGGTTTAGACTAGACCCAAGAAGGTTGTGCACATAACTCTAGATTGGCTAGGATACCCCCTCCCTCTCCCTCTCCCTCTCCCTCTCTCTCTCTCTCACACTCACACGTAATGAGTTAATTACTTAATCGGGGATTCCTACTTGATGTTTTTGATGGAGAGAGATGGGCTCTAATCTAATTAGAAGAGAGTCATTAATGTGGACCCAACTTTAATTTCCTATTAGATTTAGGGTTTTGTCAAATTAGCTATAAATGTCATCATCATAAAAGGAGGCTAATAGAAGATTCAGGAGAAACTAATTAGAGGCCAAAAGAATTGCACGAGAGAAGTGTTACCTTTTTTCTTTAGAGTAAAACTTTCATGTTTAGAAGAAAAAGAATATGGAAAATGAGAAGGAGAGATCTTCTCCTCCGTTGTTTTCATTACCGAGGACTTGTTGAATGTGGGGTGAATTAGTACGTAGAGATTCGGTTGAGACGCTAGGGCAAGACTATAGGAATGAATGAGAAGGAATTAAAGACCAGGAAAGTTTCATTCGAATTCGAGCCAACTGTCACAAGAACTTGTTTAAATATTTGATGCATGTATTGTTGCTTCTAGCGATAGATTTATTATTATAGTAATTTGATTTGGATAAAAACCAGATATATATAGGTCATGTAAAATTTCCTATAGTTGGAAATAAGACTCCTATGTGAATCCAGCAATATATAATATCAAGGATATCAGCTGAGTATAAGAGAACAAATTCAAGCCACTATTGTTTGGTGGACGTAGTAGGCCACAGCCTGGAACTTATGCGGTGTGTAGTATTTCATCCATTACTTTTGCAACAAGCATCTATTGAGCCAAAACAAAATAATTGAAAAGTAGACTTATAAATACATTGAAAGACATATTATTCAATTGGTATTGGCTTAATACATCAGACTGAGACAATTACAAAGATGCTGTAAAACCCGCAAAATTAAAACACCGAAAAAGAGAATTCTAGAGACAGAGTAGAAATAAGAATGCTTATTGATTTCTGAAGTATACATTGAAATGAATCAAGAAGGGCCTATTTATAGAAAATATTTAGGGTACTATGTAGTCACTATGCATGCTTGCGTCATCGCATATTAAAATTATTAATACTGCACAGTAAAGATTGGTAGCCATCGTTTCATAACACTCTCCCTTAGCTGTCAACCATTTATGATGTTTCATTAAAAATCTTACTAGAAAAACCCAGTGGGCTAAAACCATAGCAAAGGGAAAAAAGTACACTATCTCTGTATATGTGTTCTATGCTGCCTCATTAAAAACCTTACCAGGAAAACCCTGTTGGACAAAAGTATAGTAAGAGAAAAAGAGTACAGCCACATAAGCTCCCCCTCAAGTTGACATGAATAGTTCTTCTTTATAAATCTCGCATAGGACGCATCCCAATATCTCGAATGAGCTTTCTGAGAGTTATAGTGGGGAAGTGCCTTTGTAAAGAGATCTACCGCATTATCACTTGATCAGATATATTGAATATTAATTTTTTTATCCTTTTCATGTTCTTGGCTGAATGAGAAGAACTTTAGGGGTATATGCTTGGTTCGGTCGCTTTTGATTAATCCTTTCTTCATTTAAGCAACGCATGCAGCATTATCTTCAAACAGTACTGTTGGATCTCTGTTGACTGGTAATCTCCACAAGTTGCTTGGATGTGTTGAGTTACAGACCTTAACCATACACATTTTTGACTTGCTTCATGGAGTGCTATGATTTTAGCATGATTAGAAGAAGTGACAATGTGTCTGCTTTTGTGAACGCAAATAGATCATTGTACCTCCACATGTGAACACATATCGTGTTTGAGACATGATTTTATGTGGATCTGACAAGTAACCTGCATCTGCATAGCCAATCATTTCTTATTTTGATCCTCCGGAATAAAACAAACCAAAATTAGTTTTTCTTCAAAGATAATGAAATACATACTTAATACCATTCCAATGTTTCCATGTAGGAGATGAAATAAATCTTACTAATAAATTAGTAGCAAATGCTACATCTGGTCAGGTACAATTAGCCAGATACATAAGAGCTCCAACTGCACTTAGGTATGATACTTCAGGACCAAGAACCTCTTCATTATCTTCGCGAGAGCGAAATAGATTTTTTTCCATATTCAATGATCCAACAATCATTTGAGCGCTTAAAGGATTTGCTTTACCCATGTTAAAGCGTTTCAAGACTTTTTCAGTATAATTTGATTGATACAAAAGTATTTCACTTTGAAAGTACTCAATCTGTAAGCCAATACAATATTTGACTTTCCCAAGGTCTTTCATTTAAAATTCATTCTTTAAGTACATCATTGCTTCTAGGACAATGATATTTAAATCATCAACATATACAACAATGATAATGAATTTAGATGTTATTTTCTTTAAAAAAAACACATGGGCATATGGGATTATTCACATATCCTACTTTTAACAAATACTTGCTTAAGTGATTATACCACATGAACCCCTATTGTTTTAACTTATATAACGATCTTTGTAATTTGATCGAATATAATTCTTTAGGTTTTGAACTTAATGCTTCAGGCATCTTAAATTCTTTAGAGATTTTCATATAAATATTGCTATCAGGCGACCTATATAAATAAGCTGTAACAATATTCATAAGACGTATTTCTAAATTTTTAGAAACTACTAGGCTGATTAAATATCTAAATGTAATTGCATCCATTACTGGAGAATATGTTTCTTCATAATCAATTCCAGATCTTTGTAAAAAATCATGAGCAACAAGTTTGGCTTTATACCTCACAATCTCGTTTTCTCGTTGCATTTGCGCACCAAAACCCATTTGTATCCTACTGGTCTCACGACTTCAGGTGTGAAGATAATAGGTCCAAATACTTTATGCTTATTAAACAAGTTCAATTCAGCCCATATAGTGTCTTTTCATTTTATCCAATCATGTCTATTTTGATATTCAATGATAGATCTTAGTTCAGAATTCTCACTTCCGTTAACAATACCACTTGTTGTGCTCTGACACCCACTCGTTGTGCGCAATGGTTCACGGAAGAAGAGACAAACAACTACTTTTGAGGAATCCGCCCACCTGGCGGAGACTCGATGCAGCCGGAGAAACAACCAACACAACAGGAAAAAACAATCAATAGAGAAAAGCAATCAACACACAAATTTAACGAGGTTCGGCAACGTGCCTACGTCCTCGGGGCAAGGGAGAGAGAAATCTTATTGATTCAACAATCAATACAACTCATACAAGAGAGAGGCAACAGGATTTCATTTTGGGATTTTCAGGGATACAATACATGAGGCCTCTAGCATTTATTTATAGCCACATAGTTCTTGGATTTACGGAAACCCAGGTTGGATTCAATTCCATCCAGAAAAGGAATTCAAATCCTAAAAGGAAAGTCCAGTCGCGCCTGCCGGTCGACCGGCCCGGTCGACCACGCCTACCCGAGAGCAGAGTCACTTCAGTCGGTCGACCGGGGCAGGTAGACCGCTCCTTCCTGTGCATGCCCGTGCACGCCGGTCGATCGGGAGTCGACCGGGAGCACCTCTGGCCTGCTCCATGTGCCGTTTCTCGCTCCTTTGTCGTCCGATCTCTGTGCTACCTCCTTCTCTTCTATCTCCTCTCTCCCACATGCTGCTTTGTTTCACGCAATATCTCTTGGTTATGCTGGTGCTCTAGCATATTTTAAGCTCAATCAGATATAATCTTGCGGCCATTCTATCTGCATCCTTGTATATTTCTCAATATTCTCTCTTTGCCAAGTCCAGCTGATCTTTTTATTTGGTATCATTAGGGGTTGTATCTTTATCGTGCAACAACCCGCCCAAAAGGCAAAGGCAAAAGCATAGGCCCTGTTCTCCTGAGCTGGTATTGACATTGTCTTAGCTTTGATTCACACCTTTCTTTTCTTCTGGTAAGCTTGGTCACCATCCAAATGGGTTTAATTATTGTTATTTTTTCAACGTCACAATAGAAGTTTTAGAACAACTGTTTCCTTGGTAGTTCAGGTGGCTTAACTGGGGCATTTTTTTCGCGGGCACCTCTTTTTGATACATATTTCTTGCCATTCCACGATTCATTTCATCTTCTCTCATTTTTTTAAAATCATGTTCTTTTCTCAACATCTCTCCTTATGGGGAATAAGAAGGAATTTAGTGCTGAGGAACTGCTAGCTGTTTCATTTCTTCCGTAAAAGAAAAAACAAAAAGAAATCATTAATCAGCGAAAGAGAAAAAAAAATTTATTGGGTAAACAAAGTCGTTCTCTCAAATTATTTGCCTCAGCTTCATGAATGAATCTGTGTAAACAAGAATACAATCCAAAAGACTTTATTCCAAATCTTTGTTTAAAAAACACCAACCTAAAGGTCTCTCTTCAACAAAAAATATACCTTCTCCCATTAACATCCCATACGCTCATGCATGCCAAAATCTACACACACCATTTTCTCACTCATACATACATACATACATGTATGTAAACAAATAAAGTATACTTATATATATATCTTTTGTATTTTATGAGAAAGGCCTGTAGGGTATAAGCTATACTTGTATATTATTTAAGAAGCAAAAGCCCAAACTCAACTAATCAACCGAAAACCATTAACAAAGGCACTAATGTAATCACCAGCAACAACCTCTCCTCATTGCTCAACAACCCACCAGCAGCTAGAGATGTGGCCTTCACATCTCCATCATCCGTCACCTTGGGGTTATCAAAGTTGGACGGGACCACCGTGTCCGGCACCGTGTCCCCAGCATCCGCAGCGTTGGGAGCCGGCGAAGAATCAGCCGGCATGAGGCTAGGCGGCAGGCCTTGGCCGTGTGTCACGTTGATCTTGAAGTGCTGCCCGTGTTGGCATTGCTCGCCGTCATAGTCGCCAGAGAAGAAATATGTTGAGCCTTCTTTGAGGAGGGGCACCGCCACCGTCACGGCGGAATTGTCGAAGGTTGGCACCCCAGCAGACCACTCCGTCGTGTCGTCATCGTCAGCGTCGTTGTAGTCGCAAAGCCTGTAAGTGGTTTCGTTGTAGGTCTGGACTACTGAGTGGTTCTTGTCTGTGTTGAAAACTGTGGAAAGCAGAGAGATTTGAAAATGTCAGCATTCATTTTGTACCACATCTCACCATTGTTAAACGAAGTCGGGTTTGATAGGAAAAACAATGACTAGAAATCTTTTGCCATCCGCAATGCGCGATATTTTATGATTGGACTTAGTGTGGTAAATTTTAATGAGTGCGTACATAACTATAAGCAAGCAAGTATAGATTAAATAATAATATTTTTTAAGATGCCTTTACAAATTTACAATAGATGAATCGCCGCGAGTTTAAATGATAAGTGCGATAAGAATGATGATAGAGATAAGGCCAACGATAATGAATTACGCCTGGCTGCAAGCAAAATTATTTGCAAAATGCTGCAATGAGGTGATAGAGCGGTGACTAATTAAAGCATCTAGCAAAAGAACTCATATCAGATGTTGATGATAGATCCCCGTAGAGTTCTTCGAAAGCTAATGGTGGATCCACATAGAAGGCTCGTAATTGAAGGATGATTTTTCTTTTCTTTTTTTTTTGCCTAATTATCTCAACCGCGTACGGGGATTTACCGGTAACCTTCGGAGAGCTAACCGGGGCTTGATCGGGGCAACATGAGGAGGAAAAGAAATTTCCGCAGGTGGTGTTCGAATCGGTGATTGTAAAGAGTATTGTGCTTTAACCGATTCAGGTTAATTACCAGTTGGACAACCGCGGCGACGTAATTGAAAGTTGATGATGGGGAATACTTCAAAGGCTGGTGACAAATCCAAACAGAGAACATAGTTAGCAGAGGTTAATGATGGACTCGCGTCAAACGCGTCCAAGGATGATAATGTATCCTGTGACGTGCGATGGCGACGCTGGATAAGAGTACAGAGAATTTGAGAGGAAAGTGATAATAGGTTGAAAGACCACATGATGATGGTTTGTCTTTGTATTCACGTATTCATTGTCGGCTGCAAAGTTAGTAATCACGAGGATTCACTGCCCAATCAACATCAGATAATTCTTTCAAGGTGAGATCAGTAGACCGATGAAAGTCAACCCCCAAGTTTGAGGTGCTTGCATAAACTAGCTCACATGGCCAATTGCATAATGTATCATACTAATGAAGACCTTCCAACCCAAGAAAGCAGCTTAAAATCATCCAAGCAACGAGTGTGTAACGTAGGACACAATTTGCTCATGAAGTTTGACTTGACCAACTATTGTGATTGCCCGTGACAACTAAATCATCAACATACACAAAAATAATAAGAGTAGGAGATGATAAATGTTTTACGAACAATTAAGCATCAATAAGCTATTGAAAGCCATACTCATGTAAGAATGAATTGATGTGGTGAAACCACGCTCAAGGTGCTTGTTTTAAGTCCATGGAGAGCAAAATGGAGCATGCAAACACGATTTGGCCTAACAGAGAAACGAAGAGGCCGTTGATGAGATATTGCTAGAGCTAGAAGGCCCGAGCTGTGTGGATGGTGGAGGGCTTGACACTAAGAACAAAGTAATAATACTTATTCTCATCACGTTAGAACATAAATATATTACTCATAACATAAATATATTACTCATAACTTTTAGGACGATTTCAGAATTCTGATACCAAAGAGTTTTTAATATGGTATTAAATCAACGCAAGTTTAGTTGTCACCGGATACGCATTTAAAACACCGATTTAAGAAAAGAAAAATATCTCTGTGCAAAAACTTAAATTTCTCTAGACCTGTGAGACGCATTAGAATATAATTTTATTCCACTCAACTCTCAGCACACCTTCAGAGTTTTTACGAAGTGGCATAATCTTTAAAATATCAAAATACCAACCTAACCGTTTTCTTTTTTTGCCAGAACAAAATTTTCTCAGAGTGTAATAACTAATTCGTATTGATTAAAAATAAAATAAAGTTTTAACATTTATCTTAGAAAAAGTGCAATTATTATACTTATCCTCCCATTACCCAATTCTTGGACGGCAGGGTTTGGACAGGCTTTGAGGTGGATGAGGCAGCGTGTGCATGTGCTCCTCACATGCGCATGGAGTCAAATTTCCAGCCAGGATAATACTAAAATACTGGGACAACGATTTAACTAATTAACATTAATCATTAGTTTACTCTTTGTCTTATTCCCAATAATTAGTACGAAAGAGTTATATTTTATTATTAATTAGCAGTCAGGTTAAATTTCTGTTTCGAATTATCAGATCCTTCACTGAGATTATTCTCTCATGAAAAAAAGGATTAGAGATCATGAACATAACACTGTCCCTTTACTTGCCGCCACTTATTACTGACTCTGCCTCAAACTCCAGCAATTAACATATAAAGTTAATAATCAACTGATAATCAACTAATTAAAATTATTTCTAATTATTCTTGTTAAGAGCAAAAAAATCTAGATCATGCAGCAAGCTTTTTCCACAAATTATTTAAACAGAGATTAAAGGTTTGAAACCTATGTTTCGGATCAAAAAATTGGAAAAATCTCTGTTCATTCCAATCACTAAATTCATTACTTATTTCCAAAATGAATAAAAAAGAAAAGGAAATTGGAAAAGGAAGCATATATGGTATTGGATGAAAGTGTTTATTTGGAATTAAATAAAGAATTAATTTGGAATGACTAGACAACTTACTGAGGAAATCTCCAAGTGTGAAGTTCTTCCCATCTGCCCATTTCTGGTACTGAACCTTGGGCACTTGCAGGTTATCAAACCAACCCAAAGAATCACCAACTGTGTAATTCTTGTAGGCCACCACACTTTGGGAATTTGAGATGAACACCAAGAGAGCAGAGAAGAAGAACAAGGAGAAGAAGCTGCAACAGCTTCTGCAAGTGCTTGATCTCTGTTCCATCTCTCTTTTGAGATCTGAGAAAATTAATAATGGTGGGGAATTATATGGGAACAGGACAAGAAAAGGTAAAGGTGAGTGGTTTATATACTCTACTTGCAAGAAGAGAAGGTACATTTGTTGTTACAATAAGAGGCCTTGTTTATGTGACACAACTACGAGAGATGCCACTCTGCTAAAAATAGGAACACTCTCAAGAATCTCAACAGTAAATGTTGCCCCTGCACCCAGTATAAGAAATAATTTCTTCTTATGGTAGATGAGACATTGTAGTAAATTAGTGTTGCTTCCACTTATTTAGGGGTGTGGGGGGGGGGGGGGGGGGGGGGGGGGGGGGGGGGTGTGAAGGGTCTACTTCATTTAAGTACCATCAAATGTCCTTAGGAACCTACGGAATGGCTCTAAGAGTAGGGTGTAAATAGGATAAAATTGGTAAGGGATTCAGATGCGAACTCGAGTTTGGATCAAAATTTCTTCTCTCTTATCAACTTCAGGTCGTATTCAAATTTTACATAAACATGTGCAAAATATCAATTGAGACTATCTTTAAATAAAGATAAATCAATTCGGTTAGGAAAATTCATAATTTACCTTTTCTTTATCGATAACATTAAGTTTTATTTTGAGTAAATTACAGAAACCCCTTGTGCTATTGAAATGAGCCAACAAACCTCATTACTATTATATTCAGCAAAAAAAATAGACTATATTATTATAAGATTTGACAATATTTTTTTATTTAATCTAGTAAAAAAACATACTTATACTAGTTAAGATATGACAAAAATTCCCGGTCATTATCTTAGATTGGATAGGAATTGTAAATTAATACAAGAATGCAAGAATATATTTGTAGGGATAAATTCCTTGGGAGAATTTATCTACACTCAATTTGTAGAAGGATTTGTGAGAGGGAATAATGAAGCAATGAAAAGACACAAAATTTTCAGTGGAAACCCAATTTGGGAAAAATCCTGGGATGAGAAAAAGAATTCACTTTTTTAAAGAGGTTACAGTGAATTCTGCAGAACTAGAACTCTGTTGCATTGTCATATTACATTGGGACAGTGGTTTGAGGAGGAGAATTCTCTGAATCTTTTGGGTCTTTTCTTTTCTTTTTTCCTCTTCTGGAGAAGTCTTCTTTTTCGTCAATCTCCCAATGTATATATCTAGGGAGTCTTCATTGACAGTGTGGGTCATGCCAATTTCAATAACCGCATCATCTGCACATTGTGATTCCTTTGTAATGGCCTGAATTATGCCCTTGATTGCGAGAGTAATTTCTACTACCTTCTGTGACAGTCTGCGCTGAAGTAGGAGTTATTGCAATGTTTGAAACGTGAGATGACTTGATAGCGTAACAAACTCTATGAATGTAGGCGGATATCAATGAGATCGGTTATTGTGATCGTCCTGTCTGTGACGGGAAGGATTTATCTTGGAGTGGAGATGCTCTCGGAAGGAGGAACGTCCTCGGGGCAGTGGATTCCTCAGAAGGAGGAGTGTCCTTGGGGTCGTTGATTTCTCGAAAGGAGGAGTAACCTTGGGAACAGCTGGATGATGCTCTTAGAGAGAAGCTCTGCTTGCATACCATGTTGTCTATCTTCGAGACTTTTTGATGAGATGGGATACATGTTTTGATCCTGGTACAGGTCAGAAACTGGCCACTACTGATGCCCCTTCACTTCCTCTTTCTTCAAGCTCCTAGGAGAAAGAGTGGAGCAGACAGATTTGGCTCTGGCTCAGGAAGCTGAGACATCGCTTGTACTCTGTAGGGACTGGTCAAAATACCTTCTCACATTCTGAGCCCACTTTGAAAACTAGAGTGGGTGATCTTGCCAATTAATGACCAAAATTATGACTTCATGATGGATGAGATCATGTGGCCGAGGCAGATCATATCCTATGAATTTTGAAATCCCCTAGAGAGAGATGAATAGGTGACTAACTAATCTAATGATGAATAAATGTGGAATTAAAACTATATATGCAAACTAAAAATTATTATGCTAAACACACATGGTATAACACAAGAGTGTAGCCGAATTCCTGGTGAAGGGCTCTGAACTATCTCCTCAAGATTCCTCTACATAAGAGTTGAGGTGTCGCTATGGCTCTCTTGGTTGAATACAAGTGTGAACAATCAATCCCAAACATATACAATTTAAGCACAAGTATATTAAGCAAGTAATGAATATGAATAATAAGTATGTGCAAGATATAAATACAAGTGAGAGATCGAGAGAGCAATCGCAAACACGGAAGATTTGTTTTAAGGTTTGAGCATCCTTACTCTACGTCCCCGCCTTCAACACTATAAAGGATTTCCACTAGAATCGATCCCACCGAATCACTCGGTGCCGTAACACCTACAACAAGTTCACCAGAACTCCTTGGACTCACTAGTCCCTCTCTTGTTTTCACATGAACAACACTAGCTTGCCGAGGCTACCCCTCTACATCGAGCTCCTACAAGAACTCGAAATAACACGAACCCGCAAGTTTGCCTCCTCAAATACAAAGAAGAAACACTTTGGTGATCTCAACACTTTGATCACCTAAAACTCTATCACAACAAAGATCCCTATAGGATTGATATAGCAATAAATAGCTTAAGTATGTGTGAGAAAACAAGATAGAATGGTGGAGGAAAAACTCAAGAAATCTCTTTTTCAAAATACTCTTGAAAACTCTCCTTTTGATATGGAAGTATTTGCTCTAAAACAAGTGGAAATAAACACTTAGAAAGGTAAGAAAACCTAGCTTGAAAACTCACTTAAAATCTTATGTGAAACAGCCCAAAACAGCCCCAATTTATAGGCCTAAAAAATATAGCCATTGGGGTCCAACTCAGCAGGAAACCCTGCTGTCGGTTGACATCCCGGTCGACTGCCAAGGTCGGATTTTGGACTGTTGGGAAAAGCGGTCGACTGGACGGTCAACCGAAAACTGGGTCTTGACCTATTGGTCGACCGCTCGGTCAACCGGGGCCATTTATAGAGAGCAGAAGCTCTCTGGCGGTCGACCATACGGTCGACCGGCCCTTGGCTGTGCACGTTTGTGCACATCGGTCGACCGTCTGGTCTACCGACTTCTGACTCGGTCGACCGCCAGACAGCCTGCTCAGCAAAAGTAAAGAGATTAAAACTTAGTCTTTTTACCTTCAATAAAATCCTATAAATTCTCATAAATTCTAGAAAAATAAGTTCATTGATATACTTTGATATACAAACATGTTTGATTAAAAATCAAATCATATTACAAACATTTTGAACTATTTTTGTAATATAGAAATTTTGGCTTAAACAAAAATCTGTATTTTCAAAATCGATTTTTCAAAACTTCTCAAAATACAAAAATAAGATATTTTAAACACTTTTAAAGTTTAGTGTGTATGGATAAGGTCCACTACACATATGTTATGAAATATCTATATTTTTGACGATAAGCTCTAAAATAAGTTTTGATAAAATATAAGTATATTTTGAAGCTTAAAAACCAAACCGGTATTTTCTAAAACAGAAACTCTCTAATAAAAACACATATAAATTTGTGTGTGTGTATATATGAACTTGAGCGATCCACCAACTAATCTATCCTTTACATTTTATCTAAAAATAAATCTTGACACTTACAAAACCCGACACAAGTCTTCTTGAAAATTTTCTTTTCCTTCTTGACTTGGTCCAAACCTTGATCCAATGAGTTAAACTCCTCTTGAGTACTTAGTGAAATCTTAATGCACAAGCTCTTGAGTCAACATGTGCTAGCTCTAAAACTTGACTTCGAATCCTTTGTTGAAGCTAAACACTCACTAAGATCTTGATCAAATATCTGAGACTAATTAAACACAAGATCATTAGTACTATAACTACATGAGTTAATCATCATCAAAACTAGAGTGATGGGCCTCTGGGCCAACAAATTTGACATGCCAAAAAACTCAGGATGCAAACTGACTCTTTGGATGTGGTTGGAATTTGAATATGAGATAGTTCGACTGCTTCATCTATAAACGGGGAGGATCTTGGAAGTAGTTGACCCATCCTATCAAGAGTTCTTTCCCCTAAACTATTGTCCTGGCAGATTGCAATGTCATTCTTCTTCTTCATCCGACTGAGGAAGGAGAGGAAAGGATGAAGATGGTGGAGATGGCATACACGTCACATTGGTTTTCATGATGACCTGATCAGTCACTTCGATTTTCGTGACAAGGCCCCGCCGTCAGGGAGATCGATTGTGCTTGAGTTCTGACTTGATTTGCTCAAACATTTCTTCCCTTGGTAGTGAGTATGGCTGGAGTGAGGTCTTGCTTAGGTCATAGCAGTGGTGGATCCTGAATCCAACGTCATTTTCATGTCTTGTAGTCTTCACTCCAGGCCAGATCTCGTGGTCCACCACAAGGAGACTCTTTTCTGAAGGCGAGTCTTGGAATGAAAGCATTGGTGGATGACCTAAGATGATGAGGGATCCATACTTTTGAGGCTTATGGCCACTTGTTCGGGATGGAGGGCTCGTGATGTGAGGTCATCAAGTTCTTGCACGTTCTGTACTAGATCGTCTGGCTGCCTTACAGGCATGTTCTGATTGTAAGGGAGGAGATGATTCCTTATCTAGGAAATCTCATGTATTCTATGAAAGAACCTCCCTGGGTTTCCCTCAGGATTTATGGAAAAGGGTGTGAATAATAGGATTGCGCCTATGTGAAGCATCTCCTGACTGACGGATCTTTGTTTGTTTCAGCATCAGGAGCTTGGTTGGCGAACTAAGTTAGTATTGGATTATCTATATTTCTTTTCAAAAAAGCAAACACAAATATGTGATAGATCTCGTGTCGCTTGATAGCGGTAAACCATGAACAAAATGTGTCATTTTGAAATCAAAAGTTAAGAGTGTGTGCGCTTTAGCTTCCTTGATACATCTGTTATAGCATTGAAGCTAAACGGGTCAAATCCACAAGGACGGAAGGTGATAGAAGCATTAACAGTATGTTCACGTGTGTGTTAATGGTTCTTCTATGTTCAAAGAATCAAAAGAAAAGAAAATAAATAATAAAAAGAGAAGAGTACGGTGAAAACAAAGATAGACACATTAAATAGAATGTATTCATGATTTTAAGATTATTTCTAAAACAAAGTAAAAATGGAAGAAAAGTCATAGCTCCTAACTACTAATGGCTCCACTAATATGCTAACCTCTTAGTGATAGTTACCTCTTATGTATCATTGATCATCGCTAATCCTTAGCTCAAGATCTTTTCAAAACATGACCCATAAGATCACTCATCACATTCAAACTCAAATAAACAAGTGCAAAGTACACTTAAACCATCAAAACTACACTAGAGCAAGCATGAAATAAAGTAATGTTAGCTTGTTAGAGGGTTAGATGTTAGTGTGATAGATTCCATCATCATGAGCCATTAATGACTCTTACAAAAGCAAGACCAAATAGAGGCTAATAGATTCATGTGGATTATCAAGTAAGGAGTTAACAAGTTAGTGGTTAGGAGTTAGATGCCATGAGAGAAAATTAGCTAAGCATGTAAAATGTTAGAGAGAAGAAAACAAGTAGAGATAAAGAGAGAACATTTCATAGAGTGTCACCCTTCATTACAAGAACTCTAACTTCCATCCTAAGAATCACTCTCTTCACTTTTACAAGATCTAAAAGAAAGAAAAATATAAAGAAAAGAAGAAGAAAAACTAAACTACACTAAAGAAAGAAACTACCCTAAAAATCTTTCTCCTCCCTCTTTGTTCTGCTCTAAGGAGGTTGATTGGTAGTCAAAAGTGCATTTTTATCATCATATTTACCATCACATTTTCATATTTATTCATTTAATTTTGCACATTTATTAATAATTTGTAATTTATTGTGTGCAGGCCTCGAATAATTATTTTTATAATAAATAAAGCCCAAAAGCCCAGATATAAGCCCATATTTGAAGCCCAAGAGTCAAAGTGCAAATATCAATTGTCAAAGTGCAATTATGCAAGGGCTAAAGTTGCAATTATTAAAGATGAGGGAAGGATAGAATTCTATCCAACCCTAAACTCTTGCAGGATGAGGATAAAAGCCAAAGAGAGTGCAAAGATAAAAATTCAAAGAATTCGGATTCAGACTGTACATGTTTTAGTGTTTAAATCATAACTTTTGCTACAGTTATGCAAATCCGATGATTCAAGATGCTCCAGAAAGAAGACTTGAAGACCTACAACTCTTATGTTGATCAAACTTTCCAATTCAATCCGTAGATAAGCTGATTTCGGCGATCAACATGATAAGAAGTTGCAAGACAGATTTGAATTTCTGGAGATAAGATCTTTTTGGGAGAGTTGTACTAGGACTCTACATCTTCCAACACCTATAAATATCCCTGCAGATGCAACACAGAGAGTACACAGTCCAGCGTCCAGCAAAGGGCCAAAAGCTAGGGTTTAGTTTCGTTCTTTCTTCTAGTTTTGTAATTAGGGTTTCTTTTTATTTTCAAGAGAGAGAGAGGTTTATATTGAGCGTGACACCGATGTATCTTCCTCTTCTCGGCCATTGTATTCATGAATAAAGGTAATATTTTTCTTTGTTTATTATTCTTGTGTTTTACTTTTCCTTTTGTTTCTATTTCTTTTTCTCTGTGATTTCTTTGTGGCTGATTGATGAACATGCAAGTGAATTCCAAACAAGTATAACTAAGCTACGTGAGAGCCAACGATAGTTCATGAAAACGTTCTCCACTTCCAAAGCTTCGCATCACTTCGTTCTTGATATGCTTGACGATATAATGTGCACAAGGACCGGGCTCGAGTTTATGATCTATGCGTTGAACGCCTCCTAAGCAAGGTAGAACATGTAAGGTTTTCACGTTTTTCTTCAACCAAACTCAAGTAAGTTTTCTTTTCTTTTCTTTTCTTTTCTTTTCTTTTTGTAGATTAAATCATAACTCATCTCCATATTCTTTTTCCGACCATTGTAAATACCGCTATCTTTCTAACTTAACTAATAAAAATAAAAACTTTAGAGAAACTTGCTTAACGCTTCCATCGCAGTCCCTCCTTGAGGATCACGACCCGCATAGCCCTGCTACCGCGGATTAGAACTGAGACTTGCACATCTATTCTTAAACTAACATATTATATTTTGTGTGCAGGAAATATCAGTCAACAAATTGGCGCCGTTGCCGGGGAGGGACGGTAAGTTATCTCTAAAACAAAAAAATTTAATTTTTAACTAATTCTTTATTCTTTTCTGTTTGCAGGTTTGGAGAACAGGAAACAGAAAACAGCAGCTGCAGTGGACATATAGCTGCCCTGTGCCTCTGCCCTCGAAGGCAGAGCACAGGAGCCCACTGTTTTGCCGCGGATCCGCGGCCAGAGCCGCGGAAACGCGGCAACAGTAAGGACTACTGATTCAAATTTTTTGCAGATTGCTGCAATTTGAGATTACTGCTTAATTCTCTATTCTGTTTTGTTCTGTGATATACCTGTAAATTGCTAATAATTCAACAGTAAATTATTGGTTGTTAAAATAAAATTTGATTAGACGTTTGCATATTAGGCACGTGTCTTTTCAATTATTTTTATTTACTGTTGAAGAGTGCTGGAGGAGCAAGGTACGTACGCATTGCATGGAGAATAGGATTCATCTCTTGGTTGATTTTCTGCTTTGAGTGATTCTTATCTATTTATCTTGTACACTTGCACTAATTCATCTTAAGGGCATAACCCATTAACAAGATAAGGTGGGGATTTCATCACCCTTCCTTAGCCCAAAAATCATATCCCAAGCACTCACTAACCCAAGCCTAACATAAAAATTAGTAGACGTTGGCCCTAGGGACATCTCGGACTCAATAGGAGATTATCCTAAGGGGGAACAGTGCTGGAAGTTGACTCTTGTCAAATCAGTATCTAGGAAAGGGATTGAGGGCCGAAAGCCCGAAGATTGGTCCTTATTTAATTAAGGAACGTCTTTGACGGAAAACCTCCCACCACTCTTGCCTTGACCTGGCTGATTAGCTTGTGGTCAAAGTCTGCACCCAACCTCCTGTGGACAGTCTAACCAGTTAGGAGTCGTCTAGGTCATAGGTCTACCCTAACTTAGGTTAGAATTTTTCTTTTTGTTTGTTGTGTTTGTGTTGGTGTGATATGGCATATAAGAATAATTCCAATTTTAATTCATATTACACCCCTAACTATTATTCGGATATTACCAACCCGGCATACCCTAACTTTGACCAATCTAGTGTGCCGGAATGGTCTTATCCGAATGAATATAACCCACACCCCCCATCTTATGACTATAATTTCCATAATAATTTCAACTCGTCACAGAGTTCATGGGGTTTCGAGTCCCCCGAGTCTAATTCTCAACCAAATTGTCCTCCATATCCATCTAGTCCACATTCTTCCAAGATTCATACTCAGATCCACCCATTCAGAATAGAAATCCATCTATCTTGGAAATGATGAGTATAAATAAGTCCAAGCAAAAATCACCATCAATCTTAGACATGATGATACGTGAGTCCACCGACTCACAACTTTATCACGATTACCCGTCCTATTTTCAAGTCCAATCAGAACATGATCCACCTATCGACTATGAAGGGATGCTAGCTGCCATGACTGAGGCTAAATTAGCCCGTGATCATGACATAGATTTGATGGTTCAATGCTTACGTTCTCACCGTCCGGCTGATTCTGATATCGCTGACCACTCGCTTAGAGCCGAAGAACCAAGTTGCTTTGGACAACAAGATTCTAATTCAGTACCATCATATGAACTTGCCGAAACTCCAATTTTTGATAACTTGGCAAGTTTTTCCCTTCCTGAATTAGAACTTGAGCTTGAATATGATCATGATCTTCCACTTGATGATTCAATTTTATTTCCTGATCCAATAATGACTCCAGTGTCTCCACCTGATTTCACTTTTCCCGAGTCAACATTGGATCCTATTCCAATTCATTATGAAATTGAATCACCCATTTTAGATGATCATATTGAACTTGACCTAGATTCTCACAATCTTTTTACTTCTGAAATTGATTGTACAATTCTGACGGACGATGTTGACCTTAGTTTTGAAGAATTGTATGGCGATGAGCTAGAATTCCTTAATATTGGAAGTAAAGAGATATCATCCATATTAGGTCACATTCCATTGTGGGAAGAAGATTGTGGACTTGAGTTTCAATTTCTTGACTTGGACCCAATTCTTGAACCTAGCCCGACTCCTGAGCCCTTACTTGATTTGAGCATCTTCCCTGAGTCGGTATTCGTTCCCGCACCTATAATGTCCAAGTCAATAATTCCATCCTTTCATACTCCATTTTGGGACAAGGAGATTGAGACAATTAACTCTGAAATTTATTATGAAATTTGGAAATTTGATGGGGTGGAAATACTAAAAAATGATTATATATATATTTTAGTGGGTTATGTAAGGAAAATTTCTGGTGGGTTCCACCAAATTATTTGTTATCTTGATTGGGCCGCATTTCGTGGACCAATTAGACCACCTCCGGAACCACCACCCTAAGGTAATTTTCCGCCTTCCCTTGTTCTGTTTCATGCATATATGCATTCATTCATACATTGAGGACAATGCATGAGATAAGTGTGGGGGTGGGCTTTACTAACATACTAACATAGGTAGACACTAACAAAATTTGCTTAAAAAAAAAAAAAATTAAAAAAAAAATGTTATAAAAAGGAAATATTTTGACTTATTTTTTGAAAGAAATCTAAGTTAGTTTTAAGGATTAAGAAAATCATGATTAGGATTTCTAAAGACTTGGTCAAAATAAATAAATTGTTTAAATTTTAGGTATAGGAGAGAAATTGAATAAATAATTAGTCTTGATTTTTACCTTAATGAATATTGCATACCTAATGCATATCTAGGATTCTAAGATAAAGACCCTTGTGCCTCATATATAAAAGAAAAAAAAAAAAAAAATCACTAATTAAGCTGGATACATGTGCCTCAAGAAGCATAAGTATTCACGCCTAAAGGTGAATGCAAAAAAAAAAAATAAAATAAAAATAAAAAAATAATACCTTAGTTTTGTGGCCTAGTTCACTCGAATTTGAGTCCGCGGGGTGTTTTCTCACCTGGTGCCCTAAGACCGACCGGTTTGGGAGTCACCGGCTTTAAAGTTCGCTACATGGGTGGATTAGAAAGTCCGAGGGAACTAAGGAAAAATTACTTATATGTACTAACACATCTAATAATCAATTAGTTAGGTATTAGGGCCTCAAGAAGCCTTGATGCCTACACGAAAGAAAATTAGATGCGTTATACATATTTAAAAAAAAAATAAAAAAAAAAAGAAAAAAATATATATAAAGAGGCATGAGAGTCCAAGTTAAGGAATTCCTAGTAAAAACATAAGGATGCATATGATTTTTGGTAACGAAAAGGACTATATTAGAAATTCAATTTTAATTCTTACTTAAAATGGAAAACAATTAACTTTATTAAGACTAAGTTTAAAGAATGAATAAAAATGAGGATCCTAAAACTTATAGACTACTTAGTCTCTTCAATAATAATTCAAATATTTTTCTTTTTATAGATTTTGTGGGTGTAATCCGCTGAAAACCCTCACGAGACAACACTCGTCCTCTAGGGTAACCTAGAGGTTTAACGGCTTGTTGCACGTGCTAAGTGCAACCGTGATTCCTACGAAAGTGAGTTAGGTTAGATAACTTTTCTTTTCTTTTTCTTTTCTTTGTTTTTACTCGAGGACGAGCAAAAAGATAAGTGTGGGGGTGTGATTGGTAGTCAAAAGTGCATTTTTATCATCATATTTACCATCACATTTTCATATTTATTCATTTAATTCTGCACATTTATTAATAATTTGTAATTTATTGTGTGCAGGCCTCGAATAATTATTTTTATAATAAATAAAGCCCAAAAGCCCAGATCTAAGCCCATATTTGAAGCCCAAGAGTCAAAGTGCAAATATCAATTGTCAAAGTGCAATTATGCAAGGGCTAAAGTTGCAATTATTAAAGATGAGGGAAGGATAGAATTCTACCCAACCCTAAACTCTTGCAGGATGAGGATAAAAGCCAAAGAGAGTGCAAAGATAAAAATTCAAAGAATTCGGATTCAGACTGTACACGTTTTAGTGTTTAAATCATAACTTTTGCTACAGTTATGAAAATCCAATGATTCAAGATGCTCCAGAAAGAAGACTTGAAGACCTACAACTCTTATGTTGATCAAACTTTCCAATTCAATCCGTAGATAAGCTGATTTCGGCGATCAACATGATAAGAAGTTACAAGACAGATTTGAATTTCTGGAGATAAGATCTTTTTGGGAGAGTTGTACTAGGACTCTACATCTTCCAACACCTATAAATATCCCTACAGATGCAACACAGAGAGTACACAGTCCAGCGTCCAGCAAAGGGCCAAAAGCTAGGGTTTAGTTTCGTTCTTTCTTCTAGTTTTGTAATTAGGGTTCTTTTTATTTTCAAGAGAGAGAGAGGTTTATATTGAGCGTGACACCGATGTATCTTCCTCTTCTCGGCCATTGTATTCATGAATAAAGGTAATATTTTTCTTTTGTTTATTATTCTTGTGTTTTACTTTTCCTTTTGTTTTCTATTTCTTTTTCTCTGTGATTTCTTTGTGGCTGATTGATGAACATGCAAGTGAATTCCAAACAAGTATAACTAAGCTACGTGAGAGCCAACGATAGTTCATGAAAACGTTCTCCACTTCCAAAGCTTCGCATCACTTTGTTCTTGATATGCTTGACGATATAATGTGCACAAGGACCGGGCTCGAGTTTATGATCTATGCGTTGAACGCCTCCTAAGCAAGGTAGAACATGTAAGGTTTTCACGTTTTTCTTCAACCAAACTCAAGTAAGTTTTCTTTTCTTTTCTTTTCTTTTCTTTTCTTTTCTTTTTGTAGATTAAATCATAACTCATCTCCATATTCTTTTTCCGACCATTGTAAATACCGCTATCTTTCTAACTTAACTAATAAAAATAAAAACTTTAGAGAAACTTGCTTAACGCTTCCATCGCAGTCCCTCCTTGAGGATCACGACCCGCATAGCCCTGCTACCGCGGATTAGAACTGAGACTTGCACATCTATTCTTAAACTAACATATTATATTTTGTGTGCAGGAAATATCAGTCAACAGAGGTATTATAACAGAAAGGGCCATTGGGGGTCAATACGGGCCACGGGTCGAAACTCGACGCGTGGCTCTTTCGTATTATCGTGAAAACATGGCCTAGGCCATGTTTCCTTGGCCGTACGGGCATCGCGCACACAGTACCTAGATGTCCAACCTTTGGCTGAATACTTGCCTCTGTACATGCTATAGGATTCTTGATATCTGCTCCCAGATTTGGCAGATAGGGCTTCGAAATTCTGGGCTACTCTTAGGCTCTAAAAATTCCCAATTAAATGAGAATTTGAGGCTTCTTCTTCACTTCATACCATGGACTTAGAAGCATACAAGAAAGTCATTATTAACATAATTATATTCGGAATAACTGTGAAGATGTGGTATGAATTATGCATATTTAGAGACTAATCACACCTCCACACTTATCTTTCGCTCGTCCCGAGCAAAAACAAAAAGAAACACTAAGTAAGAAAATTATTACACCACTTTCGCAGGTGACACGATTGCACTGAGCATGTGCAACAAGCCGTTAAACCTCTACGTTTTTCTAGATGAGGAGTTTTGTCTCCTGAGGGTTTTCAGCAGATTACACTCACAAAATCCATAAAGAAAGAAACCAAACGTTAGTATTTTGAAAACATATTTTGAAATAGAGAAAAGTGTTGAAATATTTCCGTAAAAATTTAAGTGATCCAAGGTCATAGGTTAACCAGAAATTATTCTTCCTTAAACTAAGTCTGGATGAGAGCTCTTATTTCAAATTAAAGATAAGAATTTTGAAATTGAGTTGATTCTTTGATCTTTCATAAAACTCTTAGATAGTATGCACTTTGTGAACAGTTAAGATTTTTAAGATATCAATTTTAACTTTCATGCCATTTATTTATATGTATATATAAATTTTTTTCCTACCCTTAGCTTGTTTAGGCTTTCTAGTTTACCCAGGTGGTGAGCCTTTAGCCAGTGACTCCCAAACTAGATAATTTTAGGGCACCAGATGAGAAAATATTCCTCGTAGTTAAGGACTCGAGTAAATACGGTCACAAAATTAAAGTGGATTATTTTGTTTTTATTCACCATTTTAGGCGTGAATAATCATGCTTCCTATGGCATAACTTCCTAGCTTTTATAAGTGGTTATATATATATATATTTATTTATTTATTTTTATGACATTTTCAGTTTTTATTTCAATCCCAAAAATTGTGTAAGTGTGAAGTGCAAATATCGAGGCAAAAAATTCAAGATCAAATTATCTTTTCAATATTACTTTATTATCTTAAAATTTAAACGAGATCTATTATTTTAGCTCAGTTTAAGAATTCATAATTTTAGGTCTTCTTAATTTCTAAGATAATCTTAACTTTCTTAAAAAAAATTTCTTATTTCAAAAAATTTTGTAAAAAGAAAAGAAAAGGGTTTCTATACAAAAGGAAAAAAATCTTAAAATATCCTAAAAGGAAGTGTAAAAGAAAGAAAATTTAAATAAAGTACATTAGTAACCCTTCTCCACACTTACCCCATGCATTGTCCTCAATGCATCGTGAATGTATATATGTGATTGGTATCCAATATTGCATATTTTACATCATAATTCCCATGCATATTACAAATAAATATGTGATTTTTACTCCTCTTCTCTACATATTTGCAGGTACACACTTAATGGAGAGATATCCAAATAATCACTTAATTAACACTAATTAAGTGATTAATCAAGATTAAAGATAAAGCCAAATTCAAATCCAGATCCAGAGAAATCCGCGCAACAAACGAAGATTCTAGATATACCACGTGGCTAACAACCTTGTAACTAATCTCCACCAAAAAGTTGTTAGCCAACGGCCACAAAAGTGCCGCGACTTGCGGCGGATCCACCGCAAAATCCGGGCCGTTGGATCTCAGATTTTGCGCCAACAAACTAGGCTCTCGAAGGTTCTCATCCATGCTATAAATACTCCATGAAGACCTGCGTACAAAAACTGAATGGAGAAGAGAGGAGATTAGTTTAGTTGTTGTAATTTTCATGTATTTTTCTCTTTAGGTTTTGTTCTTTAGATCCCTCTTCTTCTTCCCTAGAATTCAATGTAAAAGAGAGTGATTGTGAGGGAGAGAGCTTGTGTAATCAAGGGTGACACTTGAAGCAACAAGGATTGATCCATCCTCCTTCCTCTACTTGAAGCTTGGTTCTAGTTTTCTTGCATTCTTACTTGCTTTATTTCACTTCTTGCTTTAATTACTTGCAATTTACTTCCATGCTTTGTTTTACCTTTCTTATGGCTTGTTCTAGCTAATTCCTTCTCCATGTACTAGTTTACCACTAGTTTAGCTTACTTCACTAACTCATGGGTGATTGCCTTTGTTAATCTTGCAAGTTGTATGATCTTCTCTTCTCCGACGGTTAAACCACCGTCTACCAAGTGAGAAAGTAATTAGGTCAACACGCAAGACGAATCCTAAGCCGATGGAGTGACAACATTAGGCACGCATTCGCTATCAAGGAGTCTAGTAAGTCTTGGCAAGCTAGCAAGGTAAGCTAGTCATGGATCTATTCTTTCTTTAAGTTTTCTTTCCTTTTCTTGTGAATACCACATCCACTTCTTGATTTCTTTTCCCACGACTTTTCCACCATGAACATATCCATCTTCTTTTAGTTTCTTTTTCACTTGATTCACTAAGTTTATAAACAAGAGAAGAATACTCGTTTGTTCACTTCACTACCACACGTAAAGCTTCCATCGCGAGCTCTCCCTGAGATTCGACTCGGTATAGTCCTATACTATAGCGGAGACAAGAAAGGGTACATCAAATACATTCTTATATACATAATAAGTACACACCTCTTCGTTCAATCAAAAAAATGGCGCCGTTGCCGGGGAGAGCGACGTTCTTTTTGGTTTAAAGTGAAGTACTAAACGATCCTTCTTCTCTGTTGCAGGTTACAGGTAAAGAAACAGGAAACTATTCATTGCAGTAACATACAAGTGGACCTGGGACTCTGCTCAAGAAAGCAGAGCCCAGGATCCCTCCAAATTGCCGCGGATCCACGGCAATTTGCAGTGGGAACGCGGCAATAAGGAGTTCACTACTCACCAATTTTCTGCAGGGCCTCTGGTTCTGTAAAATACATCTGTTTCTATACTTTATTTCCTGTATTCTGCATCCTACTCCTGCTTAATTAAAAAACAGTAAAAAGTTGATTGAAATTGCTAAAAATTGTTTAGACACTTGCATTTTAGGCACGTGTCTCTTCAATTCTTTACTTTTACTGTTGAAGAGTGCTGGAGGCAAGGTACGTGTTTGCATTGCATTTAGACTAGGACAAACTCTTGCTTGATTTTCATGCTTTGAGTGTATCCTAGCTATCTTTCTTGTACACTTGCACAATTCAAATCTAAGGGCATACCGGTAAATAAGATAAGGTGGGGGAGGTCATTACCCTTTCCTTAGCCCGAAAACCACAATCCCAAGCACTCACTAACCCAAGCCTAATTTAATAAAAAGTAGACGTTGGCCCTAGGGACATCTCGGACTCATTTAGGAGATTATCCTAAGGGGGAAAAGTGTTAGAATTTAACTCTTGCAAAATCGGTGTCTAGGAAAGGGGTTGAGGGCCGAAAGCCCGAAGGTTGCTGGTTACTTAATTAAGGAACGTCTCCGGACGGAAAACCTCCCACCAACCTTACCCTTCCCTGGCTGATTAGCTTGTGGTTAGAGTCTACACTAAACCTCCCGTGGACAGTCTATTTGTTAGGAGTCGTCTAGGTCTACGTCTACACTAACTTAGGTTAAAATTTTTCTTTCTTTTGTTTGTTTGTTTGTTTGTTTGATTTTTGTTTGTGATTGTGTGATATGGCTTACAATTACAATTCTTTCCATGCATATGTCACACACACTCCATATTCGGATAATTCCAACCCGGTGTTTTACAATATGCACCAACCAAATACACCGGGTTGGCCTTATCCGAATCAATATGACCCATATCCCCCATCTAATAATTATAATGTCCAAAATAATTTCAACTCTTCATCGAGTCATTGGGGATTCCAGTCCCCCGAGTTTAATTATCAACCTCCTTGTCCACCATTTCCACCAAGTCCACAATATTCACAAGATTCATTTCCCGATTCCGCTTCATATACTCCTTTTTCTGAACCATTTGAAGAAAAATCTGAGTTACTAAGGAGTTTAGAAGCTAACTTACAGAGAGCTGAGCAAACACTTCCTGAATTATTTCCCTCTCCAATTCCACAGTATTTTCAAGAATCTTACTCAGTTCCACCTTCTCAGTATGAACAACCATTTGTCATGGAACCGAGTAATGATTTCTTGTGTGAGTCCACTTTTCCATCATCACACACTTTTGACTCACAATTTCACCATCACTTCCAAGACAACACTTCATCTTTTCATCCAAATAATGAAGTCATCAATTTTGAAAAGATGCTTGAGGACATGACCCATGCTCAAAATGCTCGTGCCCGTGACTTAGATTTGCTGATCCAAACTCTTCATCCTATTTCTAAGGTCACTAGCCACTCTGTTAAAACCAAAGAGTCATGTAGTCTTGGAAGTTCAGATTCAATTTCAGCACATTCACCTGAACTTGTCCACACTTCTGAAAATCCAATTGATATATTGGCAAGTTTTCCATTTCCTGAAATTGAACTTGCACATGATCCTGAACTTCCACTTGATGATTCAATTTTCCTTCCTGATTCAATCATGACTTCCATAACCTTACCTGATTTCAATCCATTTCCCAAGTCAGAATTGGATCCATTTCCTATCCATTGTGAAATTGAATCACCAATTTTTTGATGATCACATTGAACTTGACCAATTCCATACTTCTGAAAATCTCATTGATAAATTGGCAAGTTCTCCACATTTTATTGAACTACATGAGGAATGTGATCTTGAACCCAGACTCAGTGATTCATTCTTTTTCCTTATTCCATAATGACTCTGGTATCTTTACCTCACATCAATCTTTTTCCGGAGTCAATCTTGGATCCTTTCACAATTCACAATGAAGTTGAATCATTCATCTTTGAGGATCATATTGAACTTGCCCAATTCTACACTTTTGAAGATTCTATTGACATTTTGGCAAGTTCTCCATCTTGTGGAATTGAACTCAAAGAGAAATGTGACCTTGATTTTCTCGATCTCTTTACTTCTGAAACTGATTGTACAATTCTTAAAGAAGATGTTGACTTAAGTTTTGAAGAATTGTACGGTGATGAGCTTGAATTTCTTAAAATTGGAAGTAAAGAGATATCACCCATAGTAGGTCACATCCCATTGTTGGAAAATGACTGTGGATTTGAATTTTCATTTCTTGACTTGAACTCAATTTCTGAACTTACTTCGATTCCTGCACCTTCACTTGACCTCAGTCACCTTCCTGAATCAGTATTAGTTCCTGTCCTTCCAGAGTCCAAGTCAACTGCTCTATCATTTCATCTTCCATTCTGGGACAAGGATCTTGATGAAAATGACTCTGAAATTATTAGGAAAATCTTGAAATTAGATGGGGTCATGTACATAATAAAGAGCCTTCATGCACACATCATTCTTGTGGGTCATATTTTCGCTATTTTTGGTGGGTTCCTGAAAACCCAAAGCAAAGATGATTGGGCCATGTTCCGTGGACCAATCCGACCACCACCGGAACCACCACCTTAAGGTAAATTTTTCCTTCCCTCTTCATTTTGTTTCATGCATACATATATCATGATGCATTGAGGACAATGCATGAAATAAGTGTGGGGGAGGGTTTACTAACTTAGAGTTTTTAGAATTTCTTTCTTTTACACTTCTTTTAGAGTTTTTAGATTTTCTTAATAAATAATAATAATAATAATAATAAAAAAAACACTTCTTTTAGAGTTTTTAGATTTTCTTTAATAAATAATAATAATAATAATAATAATAATAATAAAAAACTTTTTGAAATAAGAGACAAAGTTTTGTTCTATTTTTAAGAAAATTAAGATGTATCTTAGAAATTAAGAAAGCCTTAATTATGACATCTTAAACATAGTTGAAGTAATAGATCTTGTTGGAAATTATAGGCTAAGTAAGTAAAATTGGTGAGATATTCTTATCTTGAATTTTTTGCCTTAGATAATATGCACTTCACACTTACACATTTCTTGGGATGGAGACAAAGACCAAAAATGCCATATAAATAAAAAAAAAGAAAAAAAATTATAAATAAAAGATCACTTATTAAGCTGGATAATTGTGCCTCAAGAAGCACGATTACTCACGCCTAACGGTGATCTCACTTATTAAGCTGGATAATTGTGCCTCAAGAAGCATGATTATTCACGCCTAACGGTGATTATAAATAATCCCCTTTAGTTTTGTGGCCTTTTCACTCGAGTCCTTTAACCCGAGGGATGTTTTCTCATTTGGTGCCCTAGAACCATCTGGTTTGGGAGTCATCGGTTATAGGCTCGCTACATGGGTGAACTAGAAAGCCTAAGAAAACTAAGGGAAGAAAAAGAAAGAAAAAAAAATATATATATATATATAGATAAATAAATGGCTTTATGGTTAGAGTTGAAATCCCAGAAATCTTCACTTACACGGTGTGCATACTATCTAGGTTTTATGAGAGATAAAATATTCAATCCAATTTTGAATTCTTACCTTAATTAAAAACAAGATCTTGCATGGATACTAAGTTTAAGGAAGAATGATTATAGGTGGACTTATGACCTAGGATCACTTATATTTTCGCAAAAATAGTTCGTAAACATGTCTCTTATTCAAAATGCATTTTCAAAACACTAACATTTGTCTTCTTTCTTTATGGATTTTGTGGGTGTAATCCGCTGAAAACCCTCAGGAGACAACACTCCTCCTCTAGGGTAACCTAGAGGTTTAACGGCTTGTTGCACATGCTCAGTGCAATCGCGTCACCTGCGAAAGTGGTGTAAATAAATTGGTAGTTTAGATTTTCTTTTTCTTTGTTTTGCTCGGGACGAGCAAAAGAATAAGTGTGGGGGTGTGATTGGTATCCAATATTGCATATTTTACATCATAATTCCCATGCATATTACAAATAAATATGTGATTTTTACTCCTCTTCTCTACATATTTGCAGGTACACACTTAATGGAGAGATATCCAAATAATCACTTAATTAACGCTAATTAAGTGATTAATCAAGATTAAAGATAAAGCCAAATTCAAATCCAGATCCAGAGAAATCCGCGCAACAAACGAAGATTCTAGATATACCACGTGGCTAACAACCTTGTAACTAATCTCCACCAGAAAGTTGTTAGCCAACGGCCACAAAAGTGCCGCGACTTGCGGCGGATCCACCGCAAAATCCGGGCCGTTGGATCTCAGATTTTGCGCCAACAAACTAGGCTCTCGAAGGTTCTCATCCATGCTATAAATACTCCATGAAGACCTGCGTACAAAAACTGAATGGAGAAGAGAGGAGATTAGTTTAGTTGTTGTAATTTTCATGTATTTTTCTCTTTAGGTTTTGTTCTTTAGATCCCTCTTCTTCTTCCCTAGAATTCAATGTAAAAGAGAGTGATTGTGAGGGAGAGAGCTTGTGTAATCAAGGGTGACACTTGAAGCAACAAGGATTGATCCATCCTCCTTCCTCTACTTGAAGCTTGGTTCTAGTTTTCTTGCATTCTTACTTGCTTTATTTCACTTCTTGCTTTAATTACTTGCAATTTACTTCCATACTTTGTTTTACCTTTCTTATGGCTTGTTCTAGCTAATTCCTTCTCCATGTACTAGTTTACCACTAGTTTAGCTTACTTCACTAACTCATGGGTGATTGCCTTTGTTAATCTTGCAAGTTGTATGATCTTCTCTTCTCCGACGGTTAAACCACCGTCTACCAAGTGAGAAAGTAATTAGGTCAACACGCAAGACGAATCCTAAGCCGATGGAGTGACAACATTAGGCACGCATTCGCTATCAAGGAGTCTAGTAAGTCTTGGCAAGCTAGCAAGGTAAGCTAGTCATGGATCTATTCTTTCTTTAAGTTTTCTTTCCTTTTCTTGTGAATACCACATCCACTTCTTGATTTCTTTTCCCACGACTTTTCCACCATGAACATATCCATCTTCTTTTAGTTTCTTTTTCACTTGATTCACTAAGTTTATAAACAAGAGAAGAATACTCGTTTGTTCACTTCACTACCACACGTAAAGCTTCCATCGCGAGCTCTCCCTGAGATTCGACTCGGTATAGTCCTATACTATAGCGGAGACAAGAAAGGGTACATCAAATACATTCTTATATACATAATAAGTACACACCTCTTCTTAGTCTAATCAATATGCATGAAATAAATACGAAAGGAAAAATTATCTCAAGGTGGTGGTTCTAGTGGTGGTCGGATTAGCCCATGAAATATAGTCCAATCCAAAGATTGTAAGGTTCGAAGGAACCCACCAATCACCTCTCTAATATAACCCATTAAAAGAATGATTAAGTGAATGGTATTATTTAAAAAATTATCCCCTTTAAATAACTAATTTTCAAAAATAAACTCAGAGTCATTATGTTCAACATAGTTGTCCAACAATGAAGTGTGATTGTGGAAGATAATTGACTTGGTTCAAAAGGAATAGGATTAATATCGAATTGGGAAACTGACTTAGATGAAGTTGAGATTCAGAAATTGGAGGCAAACTTGGTTTAAAATTAGGGTCCAAATCAAAGAATTGATGTTCACATGCTTGCCCATTAACGAAATGTGATCAAAATATTGGTGATTCAACTTCACGGTATACTGGTACAGGATTCAATGTTGACTCCATAATATGAAAAAAATCATATAAAGATACTGGAGTCATTATTAAATCAAAAAGTGAAATGAAATTGCCAACTTCTGGATCAGGATCACATTCTTGCATCAGTTCAATTTCAGAAAAAGGATAACTTACCAAAATGTCAAGGTGGTTTTAAAATTTTGAGCAAGTTCAAATGGATATAATGAAATTGAATTTTGGTTTTAGTCCACGAAAGGAATGTTGTGAAATTATCGATCCAAGTTTAGAAATTATGAGATCAAAACTAGCTCAAGAATGTTACTTAGTTTATGTGACACTATAGGAGTCGATATTGATTCAAGAATTGGACTCGAATTACTAAATTGAGGTTCAAGTTCACATTTATTTTCAAGTTCAATTTCAGGAAAATGATAACTTGCTAAAATGTCAAGCATTTGATTTTGGTCAAGTTCAAGTTGGTATAATGAAATTGAATCTTTTTTTCAAAATGGCATGATTCTTGGGTCATATCAATAGAGTTGAACATATCAAAATTGGCCAATGATTGATAAGATAAAGTTTTCTCATTCCTATAAGAGTTGGCAAATTGACTCTGTTTTGATTCTAACCTATTGATGATTGGGAAACAAAATTTTTGTAGTTTTGCATCATGTCCTGCAAGCATTCTATACTTTTTTCCAAGTTGGATATTTCTTCTAGGGGAGATGGGTCTGGAAAGAGAGAGTATGAATCCTGAAAATTTGGTGGACAATGGAAGTCGAACATGTTTTGAAATTATCGCTCGGAATCCTGCAAGAGTTCTATAGTCTTTTCAACAATGACTTCTCTCTTAGTGATTCTGAAAAAGAACTATATGAATTTTAGAAATTTTGTGGATATCATGAGGTTGTCATGTTTTCAAATTATTTTTAGGCCTCTAACATGGCTTCTATACTCTTTTGTAACTCTGTTTTTCTTCAGTTGGTGGTTTAGAAAAAGGAGTATGTAAAGCAGAATATAGGAAAGAAGATAGTGGGCAAGGTGATTGATAATTTAACTCGGGGGGAGGTGATCTCCATGGACTCTATGAAGAATGAAAATTATTTTGAAAATTATTATCATAGAATTCGGGGTATGGGTCATATTGAGTCCGCTAAACCTAATCCAGCCTATATGGTTGGTTTATACTATACATAGCTAGGTTGGAGTTATCCGAGTCAAATGAGGTCGGGGTGAAAAATGAATTCATTTGGTTGGAAAAATTTTGGTTATATTTCATTTTATCACAATAATCACAAACAAAAAGAAAAAACAAACAAATGAACAAAGAAAATTTATAAAACAAGCTTATTCTAGGGTTGACCTAGACCTAGATAACTCTTAACTAGTTAGACTGTCCACAGGGGGTATATTGCAGCAATCTGACCACAAGTTAATCGGCCAGGTAGGGGCAAGACCAGTGGGAGGTATCCGTGCCTGAGCAATGGGCCTAATTATACCAAACTACTGTTCTTTGAGGTTTCGCCTCTCAATCCCCAACCTTTAACACCGATTTAACAAGAGTCAAACTCTAATAATTTTTTTCCATAGGACAATTTCCTAAATGAGTCCGAGATGTCCCTAGGGGCCAACATCTAGCAAGTTTTATTTAAGCTTGGGTTGTGTAAGTGGGGAGGTGATTTTTGGGCTTAAGGAGGGTAATATCTTCCCCACCTTTTATTGTATCAGGATATGCCCTTAAGTTTAATTCATGCAAGTGTACAATAAAGACAAGAATGAACACAAAAGCAAATAAATTACCCATATGTTTGTCCTAACTATATGCAATGCAATATGTACATCTCGGTTCAAATCACAACAACAGAAGAACAAACTACAGTATATTGAAATCGAAATTGACACGTACCTAGATGCAAATGTCTAAACTATTTTAAAATCTCCAATTACCATATTTTATTCTTAATTATTATAGTGCACATGTAAAACTAGCAGCAGAATACAACATATATATGCAAATAAAGATACCCCTACAAAAGATGAAGATCAAAGCCAAGAAAAATGTGACATTTATGCTGCAAAAAAGGCCTGGCCGCGGTAAAACAATGGGCAACAACTCCCTACTTTCTTGAGCAGGGAGGTACAGGGGAGTATAGACTTCTGCAGTTATTAGATTCTGAAATTTTTTACCTGTACCCAAAAATAAAGAAGAGAAGTTAACAAAAAAGTGAAATCAAATCGTTCTCATCCCTGGCAATGGTGCCAAAATTTGATCACAGTAAACCGTGCACAAAATGTGTCATTTTGAAATTAGAAGTTAAGAGTGTGTATGCTTTGGCTTCCTTGATACTTTCGTTATAACATAGAGGCTAAACGGGTCGAATCTACAAGGACGGGAGATGATGGAAGCCTTAACGGTATGTTCACGTATGTGTTAACGGTTCTTCTATGTTAAAAGAATCAAAAGAAAAAAAAAATAATGAAAAGAGAAGAGTACAGTGAAAATAAGATAAACCATTGAAGCGAAGGTATTTATAATTTTGAGATTATTTCTAAAATAAAGTAAAAAAGAAAGAAAACTCATGACTCCTAGCTACTATTGGCTTCATTAATATGCTAGTCTCTTAATGATAGTTGCCTCACATGTATCCTTGACCATCATTAGTCTTGGTTCAAGAGCATTCCAAAGTATGACCCATAAGATCACTCATTACATCCAAACTCAAATAAACAAGTGCAAGTTACACTTAAATCATCAAAACTAAATTAGAGCAAGCATGGAATAAAGTAATGTTACCTTGTTAGCTAATAGATTCATGTAGATTATCAAGTAAGGAGTTAGCAAGTTAGTGGTTAGTGTTGGCCCGGAGGCTCATGACTCTAGTTTTGATGATGATTAACTCATGTAGTTATAGTTTACTAATAATCTTGTGTTTAAATAGTTTCAGTGATTGACCAAAATATTAGTAGGTGATTAGCTTCAACAAAGGAGTTTTGAAGCTTTCATATGTTGATTCAAGAGCTCGCTCAAGATCGCATTTAGCACTCAGTTGGAGTCAAGCTCATTGGATCGCGTGTGGATTGAGTCGGCTTGGAGACAAGAAGACCTCGGTTTGTTTAGTTTAGTTTTTATTTAGATCTTGTGTAAAGGTAGATAGTGTTGATATGCTCAAGTTCACACACACACACACACACAAGTTTAAAGTTTATTGGTTTGGTTTTCGGTTTAACCGGTTTTGGATTTCATCTCAAAAATATAGATATATATCTTTTATGTATATTGGATTCTATCCATATACAACATGCTTCAAAGTTGTTTCAATATTATATTTTTGTATCCATATGAGTTTTGGAGAGAACGATTTTTTACTTCAAAAATCTAAGTTTTAGAAAATACAGATTTTGTGTTTAGGCAAAATTTCTATATCACAAAAATGGTTCAAATTGTTTATAATATATGTTGAATTTTAGTCACACATATTTGTATTTCAAAGATCTTAAAAGAACTTATTTTTGTAGAATTTATGTGATTTTATGGGATTTAATTGAAATTAAAAATAAAGTTTTCAATACCTATAATCCCCAACCATGTCAACTGGCGGTCGACCGCGCCGGTCGACCAGCACGGTCGACCGATGTACACGGGACGTGCACAAAGGCCAGCCTATTCGGCCAGTCGACTGCGCGGTCGATCGACTGAAAGCACCCCACTCTCGGGTGGGGGCCGGTCGACCGGACGGTCGACCGTTGTCTGTGGCCGGTCGACCGGACTGTCGACTGGAGGCACAACGGTCATAAATATGACCGTTGCACCGGTCGACCGGGTAGTCGACTGGAAGGTCATTTCTGACCTTTCCTGGCTGCCAACAGGCAGATTTTTGAGGGGTTATAAATAGCCCCCCTCTTGAGTTATTTTCAACATGTTTTTAGAGATCAATTTTTCCCATCTTAACAAGTGTTTTAGCAAGAAGTTTTCAAAGAGTTTTTGGGTTAAAAAGATCTATTTTTATTTTTTTTAAAGGGTTGAAAAAATTAAAGAAAAATAGTAGTTTTCTTGAAGCCTGCTCCCAGATTTGGCAAATAGGGCTTCAAAAGTCTTGGGATACTCCTAAGCTCTAAAAATATCCAATTAAATGAGAGTTTGGGGTTTCTTCACTGCATATCATGGACCTAGATACACACAAAAAAACATTATTAAAAGAATTTTTATTCAAAATAACTGTGAAGATGTGATATAAAATATGCATATTTAGAGACTAATCATCACTCTTGTGAGATATAACGGAGTATATATTTGTATGGATGTAATGAAAAATTTTATAATAAAAGTAGTAACTTTTGAAATAGAAGTGTTTGTTTTCATCTTGCCTACTTTGTCCTGTGATTATTTTATTTGGAATTGGATGTTTGCTCAAAGAAATTTGATTTGACTCCAAGATGTATGGAATTTTGTTTGGTGTGTAGTTCTCGTGTGATTGTTTATCCCACAGCGTTACCTGTAAGTCTCATCTCCAAGTGAGAAAAATCCCAACTATTGATTGAGCCTCCGAGAGGGGGAAATCCCTACAACATAGTTGGATTTGCGTTTGCTTTTGAGCGGGGCACATCCCATCAAGGAGCTACAAACTCGGGCCTCGAGAGGGGAAAATCCCTACAACAGAGTCTGGTCTCCGAGTGGGGAAATCCCATAATGGAGGATTTCAGTTCCCGTAAGGCTACCGAGAAAGGCCCGTAAGCACGTCTGTGTTAACACTATCACATGGGGCACATCTTGTCTAGGAGTGTACAGACGCGATCCTTCGAGTGGGGCACATCCCATCAATGAAGGAATTGTATTTTCACCTCCGAGTAGGGGGAACCCTATCATCGGGGAGAATGGACTACATGGAAATTATTAGGACATATATACAATCATGCATTGAGACATGAAATAGAGTGTTAAATGCAAGTGTGGACATAACTAATTGTATGAGCTCAGTTTACAAGTTCACGAGATTAGTACGTCAAGAGGATAATCCAGACAAGAAAACTCTCATAGATATACCTTATATCTCTTTTCATCATTGCCCAAGCAGACACAACCTAAGTTTCCCCAAGATAACATACTCAAACTTTAAATCTTACCTGAGGTCCTCTTTGTCGAGAAAGTATACATGCAGCATCATGTACTCAGGAGAACTGTTAGACATATGACCATATGAAATCGATACGTCGAGGGTAATTCAAATAAGGAAACCTCATAGATATATCTGATCCTATACACAGCTATAGTCTGGTGGTACTTGCAAAAAATAGTCTGAGGTAGGGGAAATCACAGCAGCAGGTTAGATTCGTCTGTCCCGGATAGGGGCCCCCATCCGGTCGATGATTTGGTACCTCCAACATGAGAGCAAGCCTAACAGTGGAGTAGTCCTCTCGCACAGGGAATATCCCATCAACGAAGCTGTCTCCCGAGTGGGGGCACATCCCATCACCAAAATATGAAAGGAACCTGTTAAATGGAAACTACCGGGGCTTCATCCGCCTGTAGGTTCAGATTAGGAGAACCCGCAGGCTTATCTATTCCGAGTGGGGGCTAATCGTCGAAAGCGTTGCACAAAAAATGAGTAAAAGTGAATGTCGGTGCTGTAGCTTCCTTGACTCTACTGTAATAGCACAACAGCTAAATGGGTCGTATCTAGAAGGAAGGAAAGTGATAGAAGCGTTATGTACGATTTTTCTGCTCGTTTGAAAGTTTTTCTTGTTCCAAGAATGAATAAAAAGAAAGAAGAAAGATTGTAACAATGGTCTAAAATGATTTAATGTTGGAAAAGTGTTTTTGTATTTTAGAGATGAGAAAAAATATGCATGGCTAACTTTCTACTAAGTATTCCCACTAATATCTAACTTCTTGATAACAAAGCCTCACGATGGATCATAAGCAATCATAACACTTGTGTGTAAGAACTTTTCACGTGGTGGTTTGAATGAAAGTTCTCCTCATTACCTTGCTTCACTCAGTAAAACTTGAATTTTCTCCCATCAAGATCCATTTAAAGGCAAAAATAGAGGAAGAAGCAAGTGCATTAATGGTATCGACCAGGATGTATGGGAATTCCTCTAACTAACAAGAAAGAAGTAAAATTAACATATTCTATAAATCATCAAAAACTTGTCAGTTAAGCATGAAGTATGAAAGTGAATATACTTGTTAGTAAGCTAGAGTTAGAACCCTCATCTTATGATATCATGGCTCTTATTTGTGCAAGGCTTATGTGATACTTGTTGATTCATTCGGGTTGTAAATCAAGCGGCTAGAGATTAGGGGATAGTAATTAGTTAGTCATGCTATAGAGAAGTTAACTAGACATGGTAAATAAAAACAAAAGAGAAAATACAAGGAGAGTAAACATACTATACTAATTGCAAGTAAAAGCAAGTAAATAACATAAGTAAAAATATGGAAAAGGAAGAAGTATACTTGTATTTGATTGTCACCTTCAAGATACAAGTTTCACTCTCTCTTTCTCACTCTAATTTCAGGTCTAATGCAAAGAACAAAAAGAGAATACAAGGAAACTAAAAAAAATCCTAGAACAAACTAGGCATAAGCTTTCCTACTCTGGATATCTCCTCTTCTAGTGATCAAAAGCGGTATTTATAGGCACCAGAGTATGGGGAAAAGAGTGGGGGATATAGCCTCAGACGCTGGCAGACTGGTGCCAGAATGACCACATTTTCGCGGCCCAGTCTGCCAGTGCCGAAGCGTACAAACTGGTGGCTCCATGCTGGACATGTTAGGTGCATTTATTGTTTTGTCTTCTTCTCTTAGCAGCAGCATATTGGGCTTCAATGTATTGGGCTTCTTCTTGACTCTAAAACTCCTCAAATATATTAGAGTTTTAGGCCACTTCTTCACTTTAAGCCATGAACCTAGAAAAAAAAGGAGAAAAACTCATGAATAACTAGAATTTTATTAAGATAAATGTGAAAATATGATGATAAAATATGCAAATGTAAATACTATTCACACCCTTATACTTATCTTTTGCTCGTCTCTGAGCAAAACAAAAGAAACTAGAAAGCTAAATTAAGAAAGTTTATTACATCATTTTCGCAGGTGATGCAATTGCACTGATCATGTACAACAAACCTTTAATCCTCTAAGTTTCTCCTAGAGGAGGAGTTTTGTCTCTTAAGGATTTTCAGCGGATTGTACCCACGAAATCCAAGAAAAGAATGAAATGTTATTTATTTTTGAAATATCCTTCTTAAAATAGAAAAAAGCTTTTAATCTCTTTAGTAAAAATATTTAATAATTATAAGCATTAGGTCTAACTCTTATTAGTCCTTCCTACACTTTGGTCCTCATGCAAGAATATGGCTTTCATTTAAATTTAAGAGAAATTTTGTGTTTCAAACTTATTCTTTTATTTAGCCTTAATTAATATGCAATGTGTGAAGTGATGATTTACTTGAAAATTTTCAACTCAAACTCTAATGCCACAAAATTTATTAGTGTTTATTTATTTACCGCTTTTGCCCTTAATTTCTTTAGGTTTTTTAATTTACTTTTGTAACGAATTTTTAACGGATGACTCTCAAACTAGGAAGTCTTAGGGCACCAGGTGAGAAAACATCTCTCAGGTTAAATACTCAAGTTAACTAGGCCACAAAAACTATGGTTTATTTCCTTTAGGCGTGAATAATCATGCTTCTTGAGGCACAATTATCCAGCTTAATCAGGTTTATAACTATATATATGCACAAAAATTTATTTTTATTTATTTATTTATTTTTATGTGGCACTTAGACTCTTTGTCTATAAATTCCAAGAGTGCATATAGCCAATGCATTTTACCAAGGCAAAAGTAAAGAAGCGAGTTATTTTTCTAATTTCTCCTAAACTGCCAATCTAACCAATAATCTTTTATTTAGATTAAAGTAAAGAATTTTTAACTTGGGTCTCCTTAATCTTTATAGTTATTTTTTATTTTTACAAAAGACTATCAAAAAATTATCTCCTACTCAAGAAGGATATTTTTTTTTGAAAAAGGAAGAAAAAAGAAAGAAATATTGAAAAATAACCAAAAAAAAGAAATGAACAAAGAAATCCTATGTTAGTACCCTCCACCATACCTATCTAATGCATTGTCCTCAATGGACAATATATGAATGCAAATGCAATAAACATGTGTAAGGAGTCACCTCCTCCATCTACTCGGTCCGGCCAAAGTGCTAGGAGTAACCGAGCATGAACGCCTAAAGGTACCCTCAACGCGCTCCAACTTAGTGCTCTGATTCTCCAATTGTCTCCTAAGCCTGATCTGCTCGCTAAAAATCTTTTTCACGCCCTTCCACATAGAGGACATGAATGCAGTGGTCTCAGTAGGTGGTGGTTGCTGCCAAAAGTGGGGCCCATCCTCCTCATGCATTTGTTCCTCAGAAGATGACTCGTAGGAACGGTAGGTGTCCAGATCGAGTGCAATCAACTGTTGTATGCACTGGTAATGCATTCAGGGGTTACTAATACTCGATCATACTCAGAAAATTCCTCGTTCTGAAGAAAGTTCCTGTACAGGCGGGTCACCAGAATGGGTAGAGAGTATTTCGCAGCTCTTGTGCGTTGAGAGTTTGCAATGAGCTGCTGCAAAAGAATCGTGTTTAGACGGACTGTGCGTTGCCTCGTCATGAGGCTGTGAATGCTTGGAGGACAGGTCTGCTGAATGAGGTCGTGCGGTTAATGCCCATGATATTATGTTGGATCCACCATCCAATGCAATGGATGTTGCAAAATGTGGTTGATTGTGGGAAAATCGTGCACAAAAAGTGTATGTTTTGAAATCGATATTTAAAGTGTGTGTGCTTTGGCTTCTTCGATACTTCCGTTATTGAATAGAGGCTAAAACGAGTCGAATCCACAAGGACGGGAGGCGATAGAAGCTTTACTAGTTGATTCACGTGTGTGTTAAAAGTTCTTCAATGTTTGAAAGAATGAAAAGAAAAGAAAACAAAGAATGATAAGAGAAGAGCACAGTGAAATAAGAAGTGGAAAACATATAGATAAGATATTTGTGGTTTTTAATATATTTCTAAAACAAAGTAAAAAGATAAAGAAAACCCATGGTTACTAACTACTAATGACTCAACCAACATACTAACCTCTTAGTGATAGTTGCCTCACATGTATCATTGGCCATCACTAGTCCTTGATTCAAAAGCTTTACAAAGCATGGCTCATATGTTAACTTTCACATCCAAATTCAACCAACAAGTGCAAGCTACACTTAAATTATCAAAACCCAATAAGAGCAAGCATGAAATAAAGTAATGTTAGCTTGTTAGAGTTTTAGATGTTAGAGTGTTAGATCCATCATCATGAGCCATCAATGGCTCTTGCAAGAGCAAGGCCAAGTAGAGGCTATTAGATTTATATGGATTATCAAATAAGAAGTTAGACTAGTTAGTGTTTAGTAGTTAGTTGCCATGAGAGAAAAGATTAGCTAAACATGTAAAGGAATTAGAGAAGAAAACAAAGATAAGTTAAGAGAGCATCTTTCATAGATTGTCACCTTCTATTACAAGCACTCTTACTTCCTCACCATGTACCACTCTCTCTCCTATTACAATATCCAAAAGAAATAGAAAATACACAGGAAGAAGAAGAACATTAACCTAAACTACTCTAAACTATAAAATGGAGATGAAAACTACCCTAAACTCTGCATAACATCTGCACTGGAAACCCCAAGGGATATTTATAGGCACCAGGGGAAAGGGGGGCCGGGGGCAAACCCTAGCCCAAAGTACGGGCGCGGCCGCGTCCGTATGGCGGTGGAAACGTGGCAAAAACCGCGTTTTCGCGGCTCTTCCAGAGCCATGCGAGCAGCGCTTCGGGCCGCGCGCTGTCCCATCTGTTCCCTATCGGCGTCAGCACCCAGTTTCTGGTTCTCAGCCTCTGGTTTTGACAAAATAACTCTCCAAAGTCAATGACTAGATTAGGCCTTTAATCACCCATTAAATGGTGATTTAGGGTCTTCTTCTTTATTGCACACCATGGACCTAGAAACATGCAAGAGAGTGCTTATTAGCAAAATTTAATATGAAATAAATGTGAAGATGTAGTATAAAATTTGCAGTTTTAGTGACTAATCACACCCTCACACTTATCTTTTGCTTATCCCGAGCACAAAAAAAAATTAAAAGAATTATTACACCACTTTCGCAGGTGACGCGATTACACTGAGTAAGTGCAACAGGCTGTTAAACCTCTAGGTTTCCCCTAGAGGAGGAGTTTTGTCTCCTGAGGGTTTTCAACGGATTACATCCATAAAATCCATAAAGAAAGAAATCAAATATTAGTATTCTGAAAACACGTTTTGAAATAGAGAAAAGTATTGAAGTATTTTTGCGAAAATATAAGTGATCCAAGGTCATAGGTTAACTATAAATTATTCTTCCTCAAACTAAGTCAAAATGCAAAATCTTATTATAAATTAAATGTAAGAATATTAAAATGAATTGATTCTTTGATCTTTCATAAAACTCGTAGAAAAATATGCACTTTGTGAACAATGAAGGTTTTTTGGATAACGACTCAAATTTTCATGCCATTTATTTTTGTATAATTATTTTTTCCTTTTTTCCCCCTTTATTTTCTTAGGCTTTCTTATTTATCCGTATAGTGAGCCTTTAGCCGGTGACTCCCAAATCAGATGATCTTAGGACACCAGATGAGAAAACCTCCCTCGGACTTAAGGACTCGAGTAAACAAGGCCACAAAACTAAAGGGATTATTTTTATTTTTGTCCACCATTTTAGGTGTGAATAATCATGCTTCCTGAGATTTAATTACCCAACTTCTGTAAGTGATTTTTATTATCATTATATATATATATATATATTTAATATATTTTTTATGGCATTTTCAGTCTTCTTTCAATCCCAAAAATTGTGTGAGTGTGAAGTGCATAAATCTAAGGCAAAAAATTTAAGATCAAATTAACTTTCCAATCTTACTTTCTTATCATAAAATTTAAACAAGATCTATTATTTTGACTCAGTTTAAAATTTCATAATTTTAGGTCTTTCTAATTCCTAAGATAATCTTAATTTTCTTAAAATAAATCAAAACTATTTATCTTGTTTCAAAAAGTTTTGTAAAAAGAAAAAAAAGAGTTTCTATAAATTTTTTTAATTAAAAAGAAATGTAAAAGAAAGAAAATGTAAAACTAAATATGTTAGTAAACCCTCCCCACACTTATCTCATGCATTATCCTCAATGCATCGTGAATGTGTATATACATGAAACAAATGGAGAGGGAAGAAAAATTACCTCATGGTGGTGCCTCTGGTGGTGGTCTGATTGGGCCAAGCGTTGCTACTCAAGCAAAATAGCATGGATCTTGTAAGAACCCACCAATGACCTCTCTAATACGACCCAGTAAAAGAGCGATTGAGTGACTGGTCTTATTTAAAAATTTATCCCCATCAAATTTCCAATTTTCTAAAATAATTATTGAGTTATTTTCGTCAATCTTGTCCAATAATGAAGTGTGATTTTGGAAGATGATTGATTTGGACTCAAATGGAACAGGAGTAAAAATCAATTCCGACTCGAAAATTTGACTCAGATCAAGTCGAGATTCAATAATGAGAGTCGAAATTGGTTCAAAAATAGGGTCTAAACTAAAGAATTATTGTTCACACACTTTCCCCATCAATGAAGTGTGATCATAAGATATTGGTGATTCAATTTCACGGTGTACGGGTACATGATTCAATGTTGACTCTGGAATAGAGAAAAATATGGTAAAGATACCAGAGTCATTATTGAATCAAAAAGTGAAATGGAATCACTAACATGAGGCTCAAGATCACTTTCAAGCTCAAGTTCAATTTCAGGAAAAGGATAACGTGGCATTATGTCAAGGTGGTTCTCAAAATTTTGGGCAAGTTCAAATGGATGCAATGAAATTGAATCTTGATTTTTATCCACAGAAGGAATGTGAATGGGTAAATGATCGATTCAAGTTCAAGAAGTATGCAAATCAAAACTAGCTCAAGAATGTTACTTTATTTAGGTAACACTATAGGAGTCAATATTGATTCAATGAATGGACTCAAATCGCTAGCTTGAAACTCAGGTTCATATTCATCTTCAAGTTCAATTTCAGAAAATGGATAACTTGCCAAAGTATCAGGAATTGGATGTTGGTCAAGTTCAGGTTGGTATGATGAAATTGAAGCTGAATTTCCAAAATGGCAAGATTCTTGAGTCATATGAACATCTGATGGACATGAGAATTTATTCATATTTTGTATTATTCGCTCGGTCTCTTGCACGAATTCCACAATTATTTCCCACAATGATTTTTCTTTGAATGGTTCTGGAAAAGAACTATATGAATTTTGGAAATTTTGTGGACATGATGAGGCCATATTGTTTTCAAATTGTTTTTGGGCCTCTATCGCTTCTTCCAAAGTCCTTTGCAACGACGATTTTTCTTCAATTCGTGGTTCAGGAAAAGGAAGATATGAAGTAGAATTAGGGAATGAATATCGTGAAAATTATGGACAATGTGGTTGAAAATTTGACTCAGGAGAGGTGAATCCCCATTGACTCTGTGAAGAGTTGAAATTATTTTTAAAGTTATGATCATAAGATTGGGGGTACAGGTCATATTGAGTCGGATAATCCCAACCTGGTATATATGGTTGGTTCATGTTGTACACAGCTGGGTCGGAGTTATCCGAGTCAAATGAGGTCAGAGTGAATATGGATTCATATTCTGATTGAAAAAATTATTGTTGTTAAAATCTATATCACAATTTACAAAAAAGAAAAACAAACTGTAACCCTCAGTTTCCTGTATACGGGTTTCGATACTGCTATTCGATACCTGATGTAATCATCCGAGTAACCGGATTGAGAATTTTTCAACTCAAGATCTTATTTTCCAGTATTTTGAATTTTTCAGAATTTTCTGAAATTTTTAGGAATTTTTTGAAAAAGAATCTCAATTCGGGGTCGATCGGTGCCACAGTTGACTCCGGGATTTTTAATTAACAATCAGGAATGAATTTCATGAATCTGTCTTCATAAAAATATTTGAAATGACTTTTTCTATTTTTGTGAATTTTGTGTATTTTTCTGAATTAATAAGAGTTTAATCGATGATTGAATATTGATAAAAAAAAATGCAATTAAAGTAAAATAAAATAAAATCAGAAAACCCACCTATAGTCCCCAGCATATGAATTGTATGCTCTCACCCATTTGGCCACTTTGGCTTTTGATGCAAAAGGGCACCCACCACTTTATTTAACCTTTATTACTTATTTCATAATCCATAAATCTTTTATCCATGTTCCAACCCATAATTCATTATCTAAATATCTAATTCTAATAAACCAAATCAAATCCTAATAAATCATGATCTTAACTAATCCCCTTGAATCACGAATCTCATCCTAACAAAATCTTATCTAAACCCAACTAAACCTCAACCTCCTTAATTATCTCCTAACCTTTTTGCTTAATCTTAATAATAATACCCATGATTCTCTCCTTCTCCTCTTTCATCCAGCCGGCAGCACAGCCCTCTCCACGCGCCTTTCTCCACCCCCGCGCGCACCCGGAGCGCTCCTCTCCAGCAAGCACCTCCACCCTCCCTGTTGGACGCCTCCATCCTCTCCGGCGTTCCACCGACGGCCTCCGCGACCTCCTCCGGTAGCTCCGACGAACCCCGCCGCTCTCTCTTGGCCGGCTGCACCCTCTTCTTCCCCTGACAGACAGGCCGCGGCAGGTCCTCTCGTTCCTCTCTTCTCTGTAATATTTTTTGTGCTTTGATGGAGCCGTAGCACCATGCCATGCCTCTGGCCATTCCATCACCGTGCCACGCCTAATGGTTGCTACATACATGCTGTGGCTCTTGGCATGTTCAGGGCCTGTAGCATGTTCAGCAAGGATTTGGGCCTTGGAGTTAATACATGTGTCACCATGCATTATGTCCTACGTACAAGCACGCCTCTGCAAGGTGAGTTTCCCTCCTCTCATTCTTTTTATTTAATGTATATATATTTTAGTGTTAGTTATATATATATTTATAATTTTGTGTTTCATTGTGTGGGAGATAACTAACTTCGAGCCATTTTTCGGCTCTCTGTGGATCGTCGTGGATCACCGTTGGCGAGCGCGAACGCGCCCACGCCCTTCACGGTGAGATGCTCTATCCAACGACACCCTCCGCGACCCCGGACGTCTCCATCGGAGCCTCCGTCGGCGTGTCACAAATTGGCTCGAGGTTAGTTTTACATTTATTGTATGGTGGCAATAATTGGGAAGTTTATTTAATTGTTTGATAGTATGTGCTTCAGAATTATTTGATATAAATTTGCGAATTGTTGTGTAGGTTTAGTTTAATTTGGAATGTTCTATGTTAGTAATTAAAAAATGGTGCTTGAGTTAATTATGCTTTGTTGGATTTATGCGGTAAGGCTTAATTGCATTTTGTAAAATGTCTAAACTGTGATCAGATTGTTTACTTTTCTTTCCTTTCTTTTATAATTGATCAAGGCTCCTGGCTCGTCTTCTTGTAATTTGCTTCAAAGTGCTGTTGATTTTTTTTGAATTATGATTGTATAATTCTATTTGGATTCAGAAAGGAATTATTAATTGATTCTTTGTATTTAAGAGATCAAATGACGTAGAAAGGTTTAGGGGTGTTGTGTTGGTTAGTAGCATATGGAAGGATAGTTAAAGCTTGCACTTCTTCTATTTGAGCATGTCTACTACTGTAGCATCTCATTACTGTACTTTATGCTAGATATAAAAATTTCATAAATTATCATGTAATTCAACATGCAATCTGATGAAATATATGAAACTATATACATATACGAGACGTTGGCAACAATTAGCAAATACTAAGTAGGATAATAATTTTAAACCCAATCTTCTTTATGATAGGGGCCTCCATGAACATCTATAAACTAAAGTTGAGGTGGGTGTTAGTGCATGGGTGTGTTTAATGTATGCTGTTGGCGAAGTATGTACACATGTGTGTCTTTCCGTGTATATGCACGCGTGGGACTGCCTATAGATGTGTATACTCGTATATATGTACATATGTGGGTGTACATGTGTGCGTATGCACGTGTAGCGTGCATGTGTGGGTATGTGTACAGTGTATGTTTGTGTGTGTTCATTAGTGGGGTTGCATGTTGCAGCGGTCCAAACCCGTTTGGTGAGACCCGGACCCGATCCGGATTCATGCTCATTGTGGACCCATAAGCAGGCGATTCGAAGACCGACCCATGGGATGATCCGTAGATCAGTACCGGTTCGTACAGTGAAGACCAGACGGCGATTCGGTTCCAAAAAAATACATCATCTCAAGTGAGTGTTTCTTATTTTCTTTTGAGTATTTTGATATTATTTTATGTGAGTGTTTGCTCTTGTATCATTTCCTTTATTCACTGTTCTCAGTAGTATTTTATATGTTACTTGTATTATTACATGTGATTGTCTTCTTTATTGTACCAGTTTGACTACCTATATCACTTCATGTGACATCAGGGACCATACATCTTATTCATTTAGTGTAATTGAGAGATTATTAGAATCATTTCATGTATTGGTAGTTGTCACTAGTTGACTTAGGCCTAGTATTGGATACTCTGGACTGTAATTTGATCTACTGATCAGTTAGACGTAACTTTATTAGTTGAGTATTGAGGACACATCAGATATGATCTTATTAGTTGAGTTGTGACTTAGATTGATCTTGAGTTGGAGGTTATCCAGAATCTATATTCCTTATATTGGAGCCTGACTGATAAACCTAGTATTCAGATTATTGGAAGTTACGGGGAAATGATTGGTTGACTGTAACACCTTATACAGTTTATTGTTCATCGTATACACGGTTACTGTTACTGTTACTGATATTGTTCACCGTGTATACGACTACTGATTGATTATTACTGTACTGATATTGTTACCGTCCCGTAGCATCCCAGTAATTGAAATGGCATAAGGTATTGATTGTTACTGATGGTATTACCTAACTGACTGTACACTAGACACCTTTCACTGGACCTTGACATATGACTGTATCACTGTTACTTGACATCTAGTACTCCTGTACCCCCTGTATCCATGTCCCATGCACTGTTGACCTGTTAATAGCACAGTCAAACCGGCGTCCGGCGGTTTGCCGCCTGGTGTCGGGATTGACGAGGATGTATCCCACAATCGTGCTAGCGTCCGGCGGATCGTGAAAGGAACTAAGTGCCACGTGGAGCAAAGTGCCACACCGTACACATGGTGGGGGCCACCTCTTGAATCCACGGGGGCCACCTCTAGAATCCTGTTTCCCTCAGAGCAAAGTGCCACACGGAGCAAAGTGCCACACCATACACATGGTGGGGGCCACCTCTTGAATCTGTGAGGGCCACCTCTTGAATCTGTAGGGCTATCTGTTGTACGTGACGCCTGGTGTTAGCGTGATATTGCATTCTCAGTGCCTATTAGCATCCAAACGCACTTGTATGATGATAACCCCTAAGATGCATGTTATTTGGTTCTCTTTCCCTATTCGAACAATGATACCCGCATATCGGAGTTCGGATGAGTTCTACTGGATGTGCGGGCTCCAGGGTGAACTGTCGGATGTTGTGGGACGCCGGTGGGAAAGTGACAAAGATAACATAGAACACTACTGATTGTTATTGTATGGTTTGGATGAAACACATTGTATTATACCCTGAACTGTTACTCTGCCTTATGACCTATGACTGCATACATGATTGTAACCAGGACAGATTGATGACCAGACTTGGATGCCAACCTAGTGACATGTGATAGATTACACGCCTTGACATTGATTGCATATTTACAGTTGTGCCATTTGTCTGCTACCTGTATTCATGTTTTTATCATATGTGTTACTGTTCAGTTATTTATTGTGTTAATTAGTCTTTCTACCTGCAGTTATTTCTTACTATTATATATGCACATGGTTTCTTCTGCACGAGTTCTTTCCCCTTTACACACACACTCATTGTGGTCGCGTTCTGACGACCCTGGGTTTGCACGTCCAGCTATTGGACGATTGTTCTAATATGCAGGTGTTCGACGAGACTGTACGTCTTGCGAGGAACTGGACGCTCATTCTTCCGTTTCTGGTATCCTCATCTCTTTTATATTCCTGTCATTTCTTGATTCTACCTTTATCGCTTTCAGCTGCCATTTTCTTGTCATCATTTATCTGCTATCCTTGTGATTGTCATTATATGTATTATTGCAGTGATCTGGTTTAGATTATAACTTGTTCAGGTTAACTTAGGCTTAGCGTATATACGTGGGGTATTATCCTCGCGTATATACGTCGCCATAACGACTCCGTACCTATAGGATCGGGGCGTTTACACAAACAAACAAATAAAGAAAGAAAAAGAAAAGAAAACAAGCCTATACTAGGGTTGACTTAGACCTAGACGACTCCTAATTGGCTAGACTGTCCACGGGGCTATATTGTCAGAATCTGACCACGAGTTAATCGGCCAGGTAGGGGTAAGATCAGTGGAAGGTATCCGTGCCGGAGCAACCGGTCTAATTATGCCAAACCACTGTTCTTCGAGGTTTCAACTCTCAATGCCCAACCTTAAACACCAATTTGACAAGAGTCAACTTCTAACAACTTTCTCCTTAGGTCAATCTCTTAAATGAGTCTGAGATGTCCCTAGGGGCCAACGTCTAGCAAATTTTATTAGGCTTGGGTTGTGTGAGTGGGGCGGTGATTTTTGGGCTAAGGAGGGGTAATGACTTCCCCACCTTATGTTGTATTAGGTTTTGCCCTTAATTTCAATTTATGCAAGTGTGTAATATAGATAAAAATGAACACACAAAGAGAGTAAATCACCCACGTGTTTGTCCTAACTATATGCAATGTAATATGCACACCTCTGTCAAGATCACAACAACAAAATACAGTATATTGGAATAAAAATTCACACGTCCCTAGATGCAAATGTCTAAACCATTTTAAAGCATCCAATTTCTGTATTTTAGTTCTTAAAAATATTACAGGGCACAGGTAATATAAACAAAAACTAGCAGCAGAAAATAAGAATATACAAGAATTTACCTAATGACACAAGAGCAAGTTTGGACTTCTGCAATGCTAAAAAATTTGACCACACACCAAAAATAAAGAAGAAAAGTTAACAAAAATGTGAATCAAACCGTTCCCATCCCCGGCAATGGTGCCAAAATTTGATCGGGGAAAACCGCCCACAAAAAGTGTATATTTTGAAATCGATATTTAAAGTGTGTGTGCTTTGGCTTCTTCGATACTTTCGTTATAGCATAGAGGCTAAAACGAGTTGAATCCACAAAGAGGGAAGGTGATAGAAGTTTTACCGGTTGATTGATGTATGTGTTAAAAGTTCTTCAATGTTTGAAAGAATGAAAAGAAAAAAAACATAGAATGGTAAGAGAAGAGTACAGTGAAATACGAAGCAGTGGGAAATATAGAAGTTAAGATATTTGTGGTTTTTGATATATTTCTAAAACAAAGTAAAAAGATAAAAAAATCCTATGGCTACTAACTACTAATGACTCCACCAACATGCTAACCTCTTAGTGATAGTTGCCTCACATGTATCGTTGGCCATCATTAATCCTTGGTTCAAGAGCTTTACAAAGTATGGCTCATATGTTCACTTTCACATCCAAATTCAACCAATAAGTGCAAGATACACTTTAATCATCAAAACTCAATAAGAGCAAGCATGAAATAATGTAATGTTAGCTTGTTAGAGATTTAGATGTTAGATTGTTAGATCCATCATCATGAGCCATCAATGGCTCTTGCAAGAGCAAGGCCAAGTAGAGGCTATTAGATTCATGTGGATTATCAAATAAGAAGTTAGACTAGTTAGTGGTTAGTAGTTAGTTGCCATGAGAGAAAAGATTAGCCAAAAATGTAAAAGGAGTTAGAGAAGAAAACAAAGATAAGTTAAGAGAGCACCTTTCGTAGATTATCACCTTCTATTACAAGCACTCTTACTCCTCACCATGTACCACTCTCTCTACTATTACAAGATCTAAAAGAAATAGAAAATACAAAGGAGGAAGAAGAATAACACTAACCTAAACTACCCTAAACTATAAAATGGAGATGAAAACTACCCTAAACTCTGCATATCTTCTGCTCTGGAAACCCCAAAGGGTATTTATAGGCACCAGGGGAAAGGGGGCCAGGGGCAAACCTTGGCCCAAAGTACGGGCGCCGCGCCCGTACGACGATGGAAATGCGGCAAAAGCCGCGCCTGTCTCGTCTGTCCCTGTCAGGATCAGCATCCAATTTCTAGTTTTTAGCCCCTGGTTTTGATAAAATAGCTCTCCAAAGTCAATAACTAGATTATAAGCCTTTAATCACCAATTAAATGGTGATTTAGGGTCTTCTTCTTCATTGCACACCATAGACCTCGAAACATACAAGAGAGGTGTTTATTAGCAGAATTTAATATGAAATAAATGTGAAGATGTGGTATAAAATATGTAGTTTTAGAGGCTAATCAGTGGTACTCGCCCTAAGACCATGATCTAGTTTAGGGCAGCGTGCACCCATCAAAGTTATGTAATCAATCAATGGCATGGCTGCAGCTTGTTGACGAGGGACAGTGATCTGTGTAACTGTCTCTATAGCATTTAAGGTGACTAAGAAGTCCCCGTGATCAAAATGGACAAGAAATTGATTAAGGTTTAAATCTATGGTTATGACATCTATCCCCAAGTAGAATTTCTTCACTAATTCAGGGCAATAGAAGGCATCTAAATATGTGTCATCATACACAAGTTCATACCACTGTCTCTCCCTAATCCGGTCTAAAAATACAATGCCATACCCATGAATATCATTGAATATTCTGGAGAAATCTTTCTTCGCAAAAATTATAGGGGCCATGACTGAATTTAAAATGAAGATTAGGAAAAGAAAATCGCAAACCTCCCATAGAAACCTTGGGGGAAACCAATTCAGACTGGTTGGTGCAGTTCAAAATAAAAAAAGTGGGTCAAGTATCAAATATGGATTCTTTCTTCAAGATGGTCGGGACTGGAGCATGGCGTGGTGACAGATCTCTCCAGATGGCCGAGTTTCTGAGGTAATTAAGCCCTGGGTGCGGTAGATTTTAGGAGCCAGGGAAGGAGCTCGGGTGGGTGGCAGCGCTTGGGCTTCTCGTCTCGATTTTGAATGTTGGTTTTGGGAGATAGGGCATGGGAGAGAGTGTTGGGAGGGTATAAATAGGTGGAAAGAAAGAAAAGGGATTCCTATTCTAGCCCAAGGTTAAAGGGATATTTACAAGTTTGCTAGGATTAATTATTAATATACAAAGAATAATTACAAAGAGCTCCTAATCTTTATGTTTATTTACACAAATATTCTTTTTTTTTTCTTATATTATTATTATTATTATTATTTTCATTTGTGGTTTATGGAGCGACATGGCACTTGTAAGATGGGTCGAAAAAACCCATGACATTTTCCTCTTGTGACTCAAGTTTTGTGGTTAGAAATGGTTTCAGTCTCTACCCATTTACTTTGAGTCCCTCACCATTTTTTGGATCAAAAATCTCCACAGCACCTTATGGAAAAATGGTACGCACAGTGAACGGTCCGATCCAATGAGTCTTGAGTTTCTTCGCGAAGATGTGAAGCCGTGAATTATAAAGCAGAATTTTTTGTCCAGGGATAAAGATCTTTATGTGTATGACTTGCTCATAGAAGATCTTGGTTCTACTCTTTGTTATTTTAGCGTTCTCATTGGCTTCATTACGTATCTCCTCTAACTCTGAGATTTGTAGTTTTCTTAGATCACCGGCTTTGTTTAAATCAAAATTCTGTTATTTGATGGCCAATAAAGCCTGGTGTTCTAATTTCACTGGCAGATGGTAGGATTTTCCAAATACCACTCTGTATGGAGACATACCTCGGAAATTTTGAAAGCGATCCGATAAGCCCATAGTGCATCTATTAGTTTAGTTGACCACTCTTTCCTATTTTGCATAACAGTTTTCTCCAAAATGAGTTTGATTTGTCTATTGGTTACCTCCACCTGCCCATTTGTTTAGGGATGACATGTTGTGGATAATTTGTGAGTGATCAAATATTTACGCATCATGGCTTCGAAAGCTCTGTTGCAAAAATGAGATCCAATGTCACTAATTATCGCATGCGGGGGGCCAAAACGAGAGAATATATTTTCTTTCAGAAATTTGACAACAACCATGTTGCCATTTGTCTTGGTCAGCACGACCTCCACCCATTTCGAAACATAGTCCACCACAACCAAGATATGTTGGTTGCCGTATAAACTTGAAAATAGCCCCATGAAATTGATGCCCCAGACATCAAAAATTTCAACTTCCAAAATAGGGTTTAAGGGTTTCATATCTCGTCTTGTGATTCCCCAAGTCTTTTGACAATTCGGGCATGACTTGCAAAAGTTAAACGAGTCTTTGAACAAAGTGGACCAGTAGAACTCACTCGGTAAGACTTTCTCTGCGATTTTGTGGGGACCAAAATACCTACCGCAAGCAAGTTCATGGCAGAATGTTAACACACTTCTATGCTCTTCCTCTAGGATACACCATCTGTTGATCTGATCAGGACAATACTTGAAAAGGTAAGATTTTTCCCAAAAGAAGAACCGCACTTGGGCGAAGAAGTGATATCGATCCTGCTTCATCCATTCAGAAGGCACTTGTCCCGTGGTAAGGTAACTGACGATGTTTGCATACTAGGGTTCCTTAAAAATAGCTAGAATGTGTTCATCTAGGAAATCCTCATTAATTAGATTTTTCTCAGTAGGTGTTTGGGAATTCTGGATAAATGGTCAGCCACTGCATTCTCCACACCTCTCTTGTCCCAAATCTCCAGGTTGAATTCTTGTAAAAAGAAATGATCCATCGAATGAGTCATGCTTTTCCGTCCTTCTTTGTCATGAGGTATCTCAATGCGGAGTGGTTCATAAATACTGTGCTTTTAGACCCCAGTAAATATGAATGAAACTTCTCTAATGCAGACACTACGACTAAAGATTCTTTTTCTGTAATAGTATAGTTTTGTTGTGCGTCATTTAGAGTCTTACTGGAATAGTAGATCACGTGCTATCTATTATTGATGTGCTGTCCAGGACAACGCCGATGGCAAGGTTTGAGATCGCACATGATCTCAGATGGTTTAGTGCAGTCTGGAGCAGAAATGATGGGCGTAGAGATAAATTCTTGCTTAATCTTTTCTCATGATCTAAAACATCCATCGTCGAAATTAAAGGACATGTCTTTCGCGAGCAGGTTGGTTTAGGGTCTAGCAATTTTACTAAAGTCCTTAATAAACTGTCGGTAGAACCCAGCATGTCCCAGAAAAGAACGGATATCCTTAATACATTTTGGGGTCGGAAGCTTAGCGATCACTTCTATCTTTGCCTTTTGAACTTTGATCCCTCTCATCGAGATCTATGGCCTAAGACTATCCCTACTCACCATGAAATGATATTTTTTCCAATTTAAAGTTAAGTTATTTTTCGTGCATCGTTGAAGAACTGACACTAAGTGATAAAGACATTGATTGAATGAATTCCCATGGATGGAAAATCATTCGTGAAAATCTCTAAAAATCGTTCCATCATATCAGAAAACAAGCTGAGCTTGCATTGTTGGAATATCGCGGGAGCGTCGCATAATCCAAAGGGCATGTGTCAGTAAGCAAAGGTTCTGAATGAATAAGTGAACATGGTCTTCTTCTAGTTCTCTATAGCAATAGGATCTGATACCCCGAGTAACCATCTAGAAAATAGTAATATATGTGGCCAGCTAATCGTTCGAGCATTTGATCGATGAAAGGGAGTGGAAAGTGGTCTTTCCGAGTAGTAGCATTAAGTTTTCAGTAATCAATAAAAATATGAATCTTGGTGGGGAGTGTGTTTGTACCTACTTTTTGTTGTTATTTTTCACTACTGTAAATCCAGGTTACTTGGGGACAGCGTGGACAGAACTAACCCATTGACCATCAGAAATGGGATAAATGATCCCATTGTCCAATAGTTTTAAAATTTTTATTCACAAAACATCTTGCATGAACGAGTTTAACCTACGTTTTGGGTCTCTCTTTGGAGTTGCATCATCGGTTAAATGTATTCTGTGTTGCACTATCGTTGGACTTATTCCCTTGATGTCATTCATTATCCATCCAATTGCCTCTCTGTGTTTCTTCAGAATAGACCTCAAGCTTTTCTCTTGTTCTCTAGTCAGATGGGATGCTATGATGACTGGTAGGGTTTTTTTTCCACCTAAGTAGGCATACTTAAGGTATTCTGGCAAAGCTTTCGATTCTAAAGAAGGAGTGGATGCATTGGAAGGCAGAATTTGATGTTCGGAGTTGGGATGCCCAATTCACAGCTGACTCGATTATTTGATCTAAATTGAAATCCTCAGACTCCAAATTAAACTCGCTCTCAGTGTCTGCCTTTATGCTCTTTTCATGCTCGCTTGTCAAAATTTGAATGGATTTAACCTTAAATGTCTGATCATCTATATCCCTAGGTTATTTTCTTAGGTTGAAAACATTGAGCTTTTTAGTCATATCCTCGAGGTCAATCTAATGGACCCGTTTAAAGATTTGATTATTGCATTGGTAGTGGTTAGGAATGGATTCCCTACGATGACAAGAGTTTGAGACCTTGGGTTGGACACAGATTGGATCTCAAGCACGACGAAGTCAACGGGGTAGATGAAATCCCCGACTCGAATAAGAACATCAGTAATTTCCCCTTGTGGGACTTTCACAGATCGATCAACTAACTGAATGGTTACTGGAGTTGGACGCAGCTCGCCCAACCCAAGTCGCTGGTATACTGAGAGAGGTAACAAGTAGATACTTGTCCCCAGGTCAAGAAGTGCTCAACTAATTTTTGTTTGTCCTATGGTGCAAGAAATTGTTAGACATTCAGGATCTTTGTATTTGAACGGAATAGGACCAGACAGAAGTTCACTTATGTTGGTTACTAAGAAACTTTCTTGGGCACATTTGTCTCTCTCTTCTTAGTGCATATATCCCTAAGAACTTCGCATAACCTTAAACTTGTTGCGTCAAGAAGAGGTACATTCAATTTAACCTGATTGAACATCTCGATTATTTATTCTTTGTGTATACTCTTATTATTGTTCTTAAGGCTATTTGAAAATAGTGCTACAGGCTTATGAACTTGATCATACCTGTGTCTTTGTCAGATATTTGTAGAGCAGATTGAGATGAGCTAGCAAATGTGGAGGCAAGAGTTGGATCAATTCAAACTAGACTTGTTGGCTTAGAGACTTGATTATCCACCTTCTTTCCTGACTAAGTGTATGAACAACATTATACTGGTTGATCTGAGAATCTTGAACTTCATAAGCTTGACTGAAATTCTTAGGATTAGCTAGTGCTTGACTAGGTAAAGTACCCTTCGGTCTTTCACTTAGAGAACTTGCTAACTGACTCCTCTTAATTCTAATCTAGATATGGCATGTGCATGGTTATTCAGCAGCTGTTCTTTGTTTTGCATGAAGGCGGTTTGAGACTTCTGGAATGTCTCCATACTTTTCTCTAATTCACTGAGTCTTTTCTCAGTTAGTGGGTTTGGAAAGAAGAATGTGATGCTTAATTGGAAATTTCGATTGATGATTTGAATGGTGAACATTGTTGGGAAAATTGGGTATGGGAGAATTGTTCTGGCTCCAAGAGAAATTAGGGCGATTTCTCCAATCGAGATTGTATGTTTGCGAGTAGGAATTATTTTGCGGCCTTGAGTAGGCTGCATTCATATGTTCTGGCAATCCCTGATGAGCTTGAAAGATTGGACATTCTTCAAAAATATAGTTATCTTCCTGACAATATGAACAATCTGGATTGTGAAATTTAGGTAGGTTGATTTGGTTAACTTTAACGGGCTCTTTTATTTTTAGAGCTTCTATTCTTCTCATCAGATTGGCAATCTTAGTTTTAGCAGCTATAAATGTCTCTATGGATAGGAGTACACCTTTAGAAGCTATAGATTGTGAATTCCTAGGCTTCTCAGAGGCTGGCTCCTATTGGAGGGCTTTCTCAGCTAGATCTTCAAATAGTTCCCATCTCTGGTTCTCATCTTTTTGCAAGAACTCCACCTGACACATGATTTCTAACAATATTTTTGCTTGATAGTCTAAACCATCATAGAGAATTTGACACTGACGCCACTTCTCTACACCGTGATGAGGGTATTGGGCTAAGAGATCTTTGAATCTCTTAAAGAATCTCCAGAATGATTCATTTTGTTCTTACTTAAAGTGCATAATGTTCTTTTTGATGAGCGCTGTCTTATGGATTGGGTAAAATGTTTTCAAGAAAATCTTGATGAAATCATCCCTTGTGGTTACAGATTCTACAGCTAAGCTGTACAACTAGTTTTTAGCTAAATCCTTTAGGGAAAAAGGAATGAAACACAACCTTACGGTATCATCTCCGAGCTATGAAATTCGCATCATGAGACATACTTCTTCAAATTTTCTAACGAAGAAGTATGCGTCCTCTGATTTCATACCATGAAATTTTAGAAGAGTATTAATGAACATAATATTAAGACTGGGGACTATATTGATTCAGATAAGACCAATCTAGCATACTTGGTTAGTTAAAGTTATGAAATGTGGGTTGGTAATATCTGAGTCAAAAGTGGTTTCTATGAAGTATAGATCACTATATACATTGTAATAATTATAATTGTAATTCATATCACAAAGATGTCAAAAATAAAAACAAGCAAACAAACAAATAAAGAAAACTCTAGCCTAAGTAAGGGTAGACCTTAGACCTAGAAGACTCCTAACTAGTTAGACTATCCACGAGGATGATATTGCAGAATCTGACCACAAGTTAATCGGCCAGATCAGGGCAAGATTTGTGGGAGGTATCCGCGCTAAAAGCGATGGGAGTAATTAAGCCAAACCACCAGCCTTTGAGGTTTCGCCTCTCAATTCCCAACCTTTGACATCAATTTGGTACGAGTCAAATTCTAATCAACTCCCCCTTAGGTCAGTCTCCTATTGAGTCTTGGATGTCCCTAGGGCCAACGTCTACTCAGTTTTAGTTAGGCTTGGTTAGTGAGTGTGGAGGTGGGTTTCGGGCTAAGAAAGGGTGATGACTTTCCCACCTTATCTTGTTTATAGGACAAGCTTTTAATTCAATTTAGTGCAGTGTACAAGTATATAGTATAAGAAATACTTAAGCAATATGAATCACTCAAAATATGTTTTTTAATGCTACATGTTATGCACATATACCTTTGCTCCAGTACTCTTCAATAGCAATGAAATGTAACGAATTACACACGTTCCTAAATGCAAGTCTAAACATTTTTTAGCATTTACAAGCAATAATTTACTATTGAGTTAATCAGTGCGTACAACAGGCTAAATACGAGAAATACTAGCAGCAGAGACTCAAACTTTTAAATTCAAACGTATGCAAACGTATGCAACAAAAGCAGAGTTAGTAGTTCTCTCAGATTGCCACAGAAACGCGGCATTTGTCGCGGTTGCGCAGTAATTCTGAGGGCTTCTGGCACTGCTTTTTGATCTGTCACATATATTGCATATATATTGTCACATTACCATGTTTATTATCTAAATAATCATATTAATAAGTTCTATTTTTCTTTATAAAATGCAGGCCCATTGCTAAAGAATAAGAAAGAGAAATGAGCCCAAAAGCCCATCAAATTCTGAGTTAATTCAGAATTAATTTAAAATCAGGAAATCAAGGCAGATCATGGCAGATCAAAGAGGCAGAAAACTGGTTAAAATGAATCTTCTCAAATCAAGTGGTTAAAGCCAAAGATGAAGGCTGTTTTCGTCAAATCCTAGAGCTGAAATGGGAAAACCAGCATGAGATAAAGGGGAATCACTAAACGAACGAGACCCACTAACCTGGTGAGGCCACCTGGCCATACCATGGCCGCAAAAACGCGGCCATAGTCACGTTCGTTGCTTGTTAAGGTTTACTGGGAGAGCGTTTGCTCCCCTATCTTCGTACGGCCTCCCCGTTTGGTTTTTGCCTATAACTATTGTATTTTTCAGAGAAAAAAGGACCGGGAATTTGTTTAAGTTTTTCTCTTTGTTTTTAAAGTTTAGGCTCTTTGTTAGATAGTATAGAAGTTGTATCTCTAATTTGTAGTTCAGTTCAAATACCAGTGAGAGAGAGAAATAGAGTGATTGTAATATGAAGATTGAAGTGACATCATAAAGGATCAAGCTTTCTCTTCTTCCACTCCAATTCACGGGTATGCCTTGCTTTATTTACATGTCTTATTTTTCATCTTTCATGAGTAGCTAAATTTGTTTTTTGGGCTCACTATTGTCCCTCTCTTCGATCCCTCTTGTTTTTGAATGGCTTTGATGTAAAGACCCAATGGAATCATATGCATGCCTAAACTAAGCCTTTCTTCTTTGAAAGTGTTCTTGAAGGCATATGAGGATGGGTTTGGATTTCTAAACTTCTACTTCTTTTAAAAATATCACTTGAACTTGTTTTTATTTCATACTTGAAAGACTTGATGATTTAACATTCAATTCAAGATGATTTCTTAAGTTAAAGAGTTAACTTTTCCAAACTATCTTGTTTGCTTTGCTTAAAATTTTTAAACTCAAGCTTAAAATTTTGCCTATGATCAAGTTGAGGCACTAAGAATTTTAAGAGAAGAACACATCATTGAGTAGTGAGATATTGAGCCCAAATCTTCTTCCTATATTAAAAACAACCAAATATTTTCAACACTTTTTAAAGATCACCTTTTCTAAAGCCTTGTCTAAGTTTCAATTTTCTTTTAAATCACTTCCCTTCTCTCCATTATCTTTTCAACTAAAAGGAAAAAAAACAACACCATTCTTTGCTTTTTAAACAAAAACACCGCAAAGATTTTATCGCATTCCTCCTCATGGATACGACCCATTAGCCCAAAGCTAGACGGTAATTCTTATTGCTTTCATTTTACGATCATTTTTGGCGCCGTTGTCAGGGAGGGAACGGTGTATTTATTTTTTAACAAGTTTGGTGTCTTGTTTCAGGGATGTCAAGATTTAGATTTAGCACTCAAACTTTGCAGGAGAAGACTTGCTATTCTGTGCCCCTACTCTCAAAAGTAGGAAACAAAATTTCAAGAACTATAGCGTAAGTTTGAAAATTTGTGGACTACTAAAAAACTCTTTTTTGCAGGACATACCGCTTTGCAAAATACAGTTTTTGTATTATTTTGGTATATTTGATATTCACACTCCCTATTTTTAATCCAACAGTAATCTGAGTGATTGTTAATTGCCTAAAAAATATTTAGACTTACATTCTAGGCATTTGTCTAATTATGTTTCTTTTAAATTACTGTTGAAGATAGCTAGAAACAAGGTACATATGCATAGCATATAGTTAGGAAACATTTCTTGGGTGATATTTGCTTATGAATGTTACTTTTTTATATCTTGCACACTCTGCACAATCAATTCGAAGGGCAAAACCCAAATCAAGATAAGGTGGGGAAGTCATTACCCTTCCTTAGCCTACAAACTATCTCCAAGCACGCATAACCTAAGTCTAAATAAAATCTGATAGACGTTGGCCTTAGGGACATCTCGAACTCACTCGGAGATTATCCTAAGGGGGAAGGTGTTAGAATTTGACTCCTGCCAAATCAGTGTCTAGGAAAGGGATTGAGGGCGAAACCCCGAAGGCTGGTGGTTTGGCATAATTATACCCGTCGCTTTTGCATGGATACCTCCCACCAATCTTGCCCTGACCTGGCTGATTAGCTTGTGTTCAAAGTCTGCATTATACCTCCTGTGGGCAATCAACCAGTTAGGAGTTATCTAGGTCAAGATTACCTTAGACTAAGCTTGGTTGTTTTCTCTTGTTGACTATTGGTGAACTTGTTTGTGATTGTGTTTGTGTATGCAAGTGTGGTCAAGAGACCCTAATTCATCTAGGTTAACTAGAAACACATCACCACCCAAGTTCGAACCAAGACCATATTCGGTTATGGCTCAACTGACATCTTTACAGGATAGGTTCTATCCCATTAGAACCTCATTTCCATCCTGCATCCAACTTCCGTCGGTTGGTGAACACAACTTTGAGCTTAAGTCACAGTTCATCAACACACTCCCTAAGTTCCATGGCTTAGAGTCTGAAGATGCTTATTTCTTCATAAGAGAATTTGAGGAAGTATGCTTAATGATGAAAATCTCACACCTTGCAGATGATGCTATTAAGTTGAGATTTGTCCTTTTCGCTCTTAAGGTCTTTGCCAAGAAATGGCTTTATAGCTTAGCGGCCTGCTCTATCACATCCTGGGATGGTTTCATTAAGGTCTTCTTGAAGAAATTCTATCCAATTCATAAGACTGCTCTAGTTAGGAAAAACATCATGCAATCCAATTAAGAACCTAATGAACCATTTTGGAGGCACTTTGAACGCTTCAAAGACCTTCTTGTCCAATGTCCTCATCATGGAATAGAGAAATGACAACAATGCCAAATTCTTTATGACGGTTTAGACAACTCAACCATGACCCTCTTAGAAAGCATGTGCCAAGGGGAATTCTTGCAGAAGGATGAGAATGAAGGATGGGATTTATATGAGAATCTAGCTGAAAAGACCATCCAATGGGAACCAACTAGTGAAAGCTCTAGGAATTCAAACTCCATCTCTTCAAAAGGAGGTCTCCATTCAAATGAATCATCCATAGCTAACGAGGCAAAGTTCGTTAACCTAGCGAGAAGACTGGAAGCTTTAGAAACTAAGGAACCAAGTCCAGTTAGTCAAGTCAGCCCAAACCAAATTCCAACTCTGGGCTATACTTATTGTCAAGCCATGAATCATGTGTTTGAGGAGTGTCCTGTAGCTCAACAACACTTTTCAGAATCGATGAATGCGGCCTTTTCAAGGCCGAACAATGATCCTTACGCACTAACGTGCAATCCTGGCTCGAGAAATCACCCAAATTTCTCATGGAGCCAACACAACAATGACCACCCACGGTCGAACCATGCAAGCCACTTTCATCATTCCAATAATTCTTCCAATCATTAACCCCACTTTCCAAATTACCCTCACAATTCTCCCAACAATATTTAAAATTATCAACAAAACTTTCCCAACCAAGCTCCCCCATCTTCCTTCCAGAATCCTCACTTGAAAGAAGAATGACTGATTTTAAGCGAAATATGGAAAGGTACATGAAGAACCAAGATTCTCTCATGCAAACAATACAGAGGCTAGAGGGTCAAATGAGCCAATTAGCCAATCCACAGAATGGGAGGCAAAAGGGTACCTAACCTAGTCAACCAATTATGAATCCTAAGAATTCTTTACAAGCTCATTTGGCTGAGGATCGATCATTGAATCAATGTAATGTTGTTCATATATTGAGGTCGGAAAAGAAAGTTGATAATCAAGTGTCAACACCACCCAATCTCAGTCAGCACAATCACACTCAAGCATCCACCTCATCTAGTCCCAATCCTTTCAAATCTAACGAATCTGAAATAGATAAGTCAACCAGTCAGGTGTACAACCCTATAGTACCATTTCCTAATAGGCTAAAAAATAACAATCAGAATCCACACATGGATAAAATAATTGAGATCTTCAACCAAGTGAAGATAAATGTGCCATCCTTAATGCCATCCAACAAGTCCTATCCTATGCAAAATTTCTTAAGGACATGTGCACCAAGAAGAGAAAGACTAATGTACCCAAGAAAATCTTCTTAGCCACTAACATTAGTGAGCTACTATCGGGTCTGATCCCTGTCAAGTATAAGGATCCGGGTTGTCCCACCATTGCCTGCACTATAGAACAAGCCAAGATTAGTCACACACTTCTTGACTCGGGAGCGAGTATCAACCTAATTCTCAGTTTATCAACAACTCGGGTTGGGTGATCTTAGTCCAACTGGAGTCACAATCCAACTGGCTGATCGTTCTGTGAAAGTTCCAAAGGGAAAAATTAATGATGTCCTTATCCGGGTCGGGGAGTTTATCTACCCAATTGATTTCATAGTTTTTGAGACACAACCTGTGTCCAATCCTAAGGCTCAAACTCCTATTATTCTAGGGTGCCCATTCCTTACTACTGCTAATGCTATTATTAATTGGAGGAATGGGTCTATGAGATTAACCTTTGGGAACATGACTAGAGAAGTCAATGTCTTCAACCTAGAAAATAACCTCGTAAGATAAGAGACAAAACATTTGAGGTAAACTTTGTTGAAAATAATTTGATGAAGAAAGTGAAGGTATAGAGAATGAGTCTCTATTTCTTGATGAATTATTTAAGAATGAATGCAATTATCTTAATGATAAGGCATATGTCAGAAATCTAAATTTTAGAGTTCCCTTTAAAAAAAAGAAATTTTATTTGAATATCTTCACTTTCTTGAGCCAATTAATGATATATCGCATGAGAATATAATTCAAGAACCTCCAATTAACCCACTCTTTGAAAACCTCTTTGAAGAAGAACTCATGTGTTTGGATGAACCGACTAGGGATATTTTGGTTAAATACGCACCTCCAAGGGAGAGTATTGACTTAAGTTTTGAGGAGATGTATGGAACTGAGTTAGAATTCTTAAACATTCATAGCGAGAAAGTTCTAACTGAGAAGTGTGATGGTGATCAATTTTTGAATAATGAATGTAGAAATATGAGGAAGAAAAACCTAAAGAAGGTGACTGGGGAGGAAGAGAGCTAAAATGACAAAAAATTGGCCTCCTTACTATGCCCTATAAAGATGACCCATTGGAATGATGGGAAGAGAGCTAGAGGGATGAGACCAAAAAGATTTAGGTGTGGAGAAATATGACGTTGTACATATTTTTGTATAATATATGCACCTCTTTTACATTCCATTTCATGCATCTATACATTTTTTTCATACCTTGGGGACAATGCATGAGATAAGTGTGGGGAGGCCTCTAACATGACTAACATGACTAATATAACTAAAAAAGGAAAATATATATATATATATATATATATATATATATATATATATATAAACTTTTTGAAAGGTAAGAACAATATTTTGATGTATTTTTTTGTAAGAAATTAAGTCAATTTTAAGGAATAGAAAAATCATAATTAGGATTTCTTTTACTTGGTCAAATAAGAGGACTTGTTTAATTTTCAGGATTAGGAAGAAAATTGATGAAAGTAATGTAGTCATGATCTTTACCTTGAAAAAATATGCACACCTTACACACATACACACTTAGGGTTCAAAAACAAAGACTGTTATTCCTTATAAAAAAAGAAAAATATATATATGTATATCCATGAAAAATAAATAAATTTAATTATTGATTAGCAAGGTGCTCTGACCTAAGAAAGCCTTGGTATTTATGCAAAAGATAATTAGATAATTTTGAAAAAAAATATATAGATAAATCCTCTGATTAAGCTGGGTATTTGTGCCTCATGAAACAAATGTATTCTCGCCTAAAAGGGGTACATTTTATAAATAAAAACGCTTGATTTTGTGGCCTTGTCTGCTCGAGTGTTTAAGTCCTTAAGGGTATTTTCTCACCTGGGGGTATATGTATGATTTATTCAATCCTAACAATACACATACATATCCCAAACATAAAAGAGTCTATTAATTGTATTTGCATGAAGGCAAGAGACTCACGGGTATACATGTATATTTATTAGATTTGAATTAAAAATGCATATACATGAAGTAAAATCATAAAATTTGGCAAGCATGTATAAATGAGAGAATCATCAAACTAGTCTATACTTGTGCATATAGTGGGTACAAATGAGCATGAAGTGCAAACATATATAAATCACATGTAACTCACTATTTGTACATGTATAATACAAGTTTTGATAAAAACTACATCTAAGCATGTTTTTACCACATGAAGCACATAAATAATTAAAACATGAACATGCTATGAATATGATATATGTAAAAAGCATGTACATAAAAAGTAGGAGTTTAGAGATTGTTACCAACTCCAAAGCTCCAAATATGGTGGTCTTTCCCACCAAAACCTCCTTGATAGCGGTGCATCAAAAGTATGTCCATCAAGTCCATGCAACCTCCACCAAGGCACCATTTCTCTCACGCCGTGTGAGAGCCCTCACCTACATCAAAAACACACGGTGGGGGTTTGGTACCCATTTTTTCTTGGGTCCTTTGGGGTTAGTCTTGTAAGGAAGCCAAACATTTTTATTAGCAAATTTAAAACATGCAACTTGTCATAACAAATTTTGCTAATGGCCTTTGCGGCCACAATGTGTACATGTGTACACCTTAGGATGCTTATATGAATGTGTATGATCGTGACGTGCAACATAAGCAAATGTATGATGATGTTGTGCATGAATGTGTGGAGTTTGTTTCTTTGAAAACATTGACTCCAACCTAGTATGGTTAAATGCACAAGAGTTCAAAGTTGAACTCAAACAATCCATTTTATTTTTCAAATCTTAATCTCATTAGTGGTGGCATGTAAAGCATGATGAGATAAAGAATCATTTTGTTTTTCTTTTTAGAAACAAAATCTTTTTCCTTTTCAAAAATTTTTCTTTTCAAAGATTTATTTTCTTGAAAAATAACTTCTCTTTGTTTTTCACCAAATTAATTTTATCCTTCAAAATAGTGTTCCCTTCACACAAATCATTTAATTTAGACATAAGAGAAACATTTTCATTTTTCAAAATATTATTTTCTTTTCTAAGCATGCAATCTTAGATTTAAATGAATCTTGTTCTATATGCATGCGATCAAATTTTTTTTTCAAATTTTTATTATCTTTCTTAATCATGTCATATTTTTCAAGCAATAATTGATAAAATGTAGAAAGCTCTTCATATGACATGTTAACATCCTCATCCTCGGATTCGATAGTTACCTCAAGGGGGTTATCCCCTTGGACCATATAGCACAAGTTGGAGGTGTTGCTTCCAACGTCCGAATCGCTCCCCGCATAATATAGATCCTTTTCGCCGAGGGAGGTGATGATGTTCCATGCTACAAAAGCCGATTCAACATTAGAAACTCTAGATAAATAAACATCATTTAGGGTTGACTTTAAAGCATGAAGGGCTTTTGCATTAGCCTCAAAATTCTTACCATCTAAACAATATGCATTATTAGTAGTGGCAAGATAAACATGAATGCCTAAGGCCTTGAGGTATAAGACATCTTTACCTTCCAAATTTGGATGTTAAGAATGTCAAAGGTGAGTGGTGACATGAAGTCCATGGTGTGTGTACAAAATAATGTGATTAGCCTAAAAATGAGGATCTTTAACTCTAGGTTGTGAGACCCAAATCAGATCACCAAGCTCTGATACCAATTGTAGGTTCACCTAGAGAGGGGTGAATAGGTGATGGCTAATCTAATGGTCACTTAATGCCAAATAATGCGGAAGCTAAAACAATTATGACCTAATAAAACTATTTAAACTAAACACCACGTATAACACAAGAGTGTAGCCGAATTCCCGTGAAGGCTCTGGACTAACTCCTCTAGATTCCCCTTGAATGGGTTGAGGTGCCGCGTTGGCTCTCTTGGTTGAATACAAGTGTTAGCAAACAAACCCAAGCAAGTATATCAATATGAGCACACAAGTATATCATGCATATAAAGTTAAACACAATAAAGGAATGCAAGATATAAACAAGAGACAAAGAGAGAGAGAGAGAGTGAGCAATCGCAAACACAAGGGATTTAAAACTTGGTCTTTTTGATTGAAATAAAATCCCATAAAATACTTAAAAATCTACAAAAATAGTTTTACCAATATTCTTTGATAAACAAACATGCTTGCATAAAATCAAGGCATGTTATAAATGATTTGGACTATTTTTGTAATATGGAAATATTGGCTCAATTGAAAACTTGTATTTTCCAAAATCTTGTTTTTTCCAAAACTCCTTTAAATAAAAACTAGATATTTTGAACTCATTAAAGCATAGTGTGTATGGATATGATCCACTACACAAAATAAGGTGAAATATCTAAGTTTTTGACATTAAGCTCTAAACATGATTTTGGTTAAAAGATATGTATATAAGAAATTCCAAAAACTAAAGTATTTTTTCAAAGTAAAAATTCTTTTCGAAAACTAAAAATCTTTTATGAAAACATATCTATCAAGAGTGTGTGTGTAAATGTATACTTGAGCAATCCACCAACTACTCTATCCTTTACATTTTAACTAAAACAAAATCTTCTAAAAACTAAATCTTATACTTAGACACAAGTCTTGATCTTGAAGTCTTCCCTTGAAGTCTTCTCATCATCTTGACTTGGTCCAAATGCAATCCAATGAGCTCGACTCATCTTGAGTACTTGATATGGTCTTGATGCATAGGCTCGTGAATCAAACAGGTGTAAGCTCCAAAACTTGACTTTAAATCCTTTGTTGAAGCTCCACACCTACTAAGATCTTGATAACAAATCTGTCACTAATTAAACACAAGATCATTAGTATAATAACTACATGAGTTGATCATCATCAAAACTAGAGTGATGGGCCTTTGGGCCAACACATATGACTCAGGGTAAAGTAATAGACTAGATGAGAAATACAATTTGACTCTTTACTTTGATTGACGACATGTTTTTGAATAGAGACTAAGTTTAGAAATGAAAAGTTTGATATTCCTATAACTTATAGATTACTTGAACTCTTACAAATATACTTCAAATATTTTCTCTTTTCAAAATGCTTTTCGAAAATACTAACATTTTTTCTCTTTCTTTATGGATTTTGTGGTGCAATCCATTGAAATCCCTCACGTGACAAAACTCATCCTCTAGGGATAACCTAGAGGTTTAACGGCTTGTTGCACATGCTCAGTGCAATCGAGTGACCTGCGAAAGTAGTCTAATAATTGATTAGGATTAGTTTTGATGTTTTGCCCGAGGGCGAGCAAAAGATATTTGTAGGGTGTGATCGGTTACAATATTGCATATATATTGTCACATTTTCATGTTTTTTATCTAAATAAATCATATTAATAGTCCTATTTTCTTTATAGAATGCAGACCCATTGCTAAAGGATAACAAAGAGAAATGAGCCAAAAGCCCATCAAATTCTGATTTAAATCAGAATTAATTCAAAATCAGAAAATCAGGACAGATCATGTCAAATCAAAGAGGTTGAAAATCGATTAAATGAATCTTCCCAAATCAAGTGGTTAAAGCCAAAGATCAAAGGCTGTTTCGTCAAATCGTAGGGCTGAAACAGGAAAACCAATAGGAGATAAAGGGGAATCACCAAACGAGCGAGACCCACCAACCTGGTGTGGCCAGCCACGAAAATGCGGCCATAGCCGTGTTTCTGTGGCTTGTTAGGGTTTATTAGGGAGCGTTTGCTCCCCCTATCTTCGTACGACCTCCCCCGTTTGGTTTTTTGCCTATAAATACTATATTTTCAGAGAAAAAGGGACCAAAAATTATTTTAAGTTTTTCTCTTTGTTTTTAAGTTTAGGCTCTTTGTTAGATGGTATAGAAGTTGTATCTCTTTTTTTAATTTGTAGTTCAGTTCAAATACCAGTGAGAGAGAGGAACAGAGTGATTGTAATCTGAAGATTGAAGTGACATCAATAAAGGATCAAGCTTTCTCTTCTTCCACTCTAATTCACGGGTATGTCTTACTTTATTTACATGTCTTATTTTTCATCTTCCATGAGTAGCTAAATTTTTTTCTGGGCTCACTATTGTCCCTCTCTTCGATCCCTCTTGTTTTTGAATGGCTTTAATGTAAAGACCCAATGGAATCATATGTATGCCTAAACTAAGCCTTTCTTCTTTGAAAGTATTCTTGAAGGCACATGAGGATGGGTTTAGATTTCTAAACTTCTACTTCTTTTAAAAACATCACTTGAACTTGTTTTTATTTTATACTTGAAAGACTTGATGATTTAATATTCAATTCAAGAAGATGATTTCTTAAGAAAAAGAGTTAACTTTTCCAAACTATCTTATTTGCTTTGCTTAAAACTTTCTAAACTCAAGCTTAAGTTTTTGCCTATAATCAAGTTGAGGCACTAAGAATTTCAAGAGAAGAATACATTATTCAGTAGTGAGATAGTGAGCCCAGATCTTCTTCCTATATTAAAAACAGCCAACAATTTTCAACACTTTTTAAAGATCACCTTTTCTAAAGCCTTGTCTAAGTTTCAATTTTTCTTTTAAATCACTTTCCTTCTCTCCATTCTCTTTTCAACTAAAAAGAAAAAACAACACCATTCTTTGCTTTCTAAACAAAAACACCAAAAAAACTTTCATCGTATTCCTCCTCGTGGACATGAGCCGTTAGCCCAAAGCTAGACGATAATTCTTATCCCTTTCATTTTATGATCACTTTCTATAGCAGAGTCCAGAGTCAATTATATGTCCACTGCAATAATTATTTTCTTCAACTAAGCCCCTGAACACAAAGCAGAGGAGAAAGTTTAACTAATATAGTGAATTAAAAAGAAAAACTTACCGTCCCTCCCCGGCAACGGCGCCAAAATTTGATTGAGATTAGACATGCACACAAAAATATAGAATTTTAGAAATGAATAATATAAGTGCAAGGTTTCCAGTTCTATCACTATAATAAGTGGCTATGGGGTCATGATCCACAAGGAGAGAGTTGCGATAGAAGCTTTTAGTAAGTACTTTTTTTAAGTTTCTAAACTGGTTAAAAGTTCTTCTTTGTTTTTATAAAGAAAAGAAAAAAAAAACTATGTTCATTTGGAGAAGAGTGGAAGATAGAAGAAGATGGTGATAGTTAGTGTTTTAAACGCTAAAATGAAAAGAAATGAAAAGGAGTAAGAAAGTTGATTAACATGTGTATTATACACTAACTAATTAAAGAAAGAAGAAAACCTAAAAGTACTTACTTACCCTATACGTCATACTTTGATCGCCTTCAAGTTGAGGTAAATTATTGCAATAGATCCAAGATAAGTTATGAACCAAAAGATCTTCCCGTTCCCATTCTAAACTTATGAAATAGGTGCAAGCTAAATTAATTTTGAAATGGTTATCCACTACCATAAGCCGTCAATGACACTTGCAAGGCAAGGCAATTTTGAGGCTATACGATTCACTTGGATTATCATCAAAATTAGAAAGAAGGAGAATAAGAGAAGAAGAATAACATAAAAATGTAACTTAGATTAATAAATTAAAAAATGAAAGAAAAGAGATTACTTACACCGGTGCCACTCTCAGTACAAGCTTCCTTTCATTCTCTCATGAAACTCTTTTCTTCTTTAAGATACATGAATAAATCAAAAAATTATAATGTGTGAACTTTATATACATATTTTACATTACTTTTATGTCTAATATTTGTCATATTTAATATTTCATGGGTATTTTATTAGTGTAATTTTGCAGATTTTAGGTCAAGAGCAAATTAGAAGAAAAGAGTGAAAATTGACGAATTGGTTGTTGGCCCAGAGGCCTTCCACTCTAGTTTTGATGATGATTAACTCATGTAGTTATGTTTACTAATAATATTATGATGTTTAGTTTCAGATCCTTAACCAAGATATTAGTAGGTGATTAGCTTCAACAAAGGTGTTTTGGAGCTTCTCACATGGTGATTCAAGAGCCCGAGCATCAAGATCATATATAGCACTCGTTGAAGTCAAGCTCGGTGGATCACGGTTTGGATCGAGTCGGCTTGAAGATGGAGTTCGTCAAGTAGACTTTGGTACATTGTTTAGTTTATGTTTTAGATCAATGTGTAAAGATTAGATAGTGTGGTATGCTCAAGTTCACAACACACACACTTGTTTAAGTTTTCATGTTTATTGGTTTTCGGTTTGGTTTAACCGATCTTGGTTTTCATGAATAGATAGATTCAAAAAAAGTTTACATTGTTTAATGTATATTAGATCTGTTCTATATACATGTATGCTTCATATCTTAGACGAACTTATTTTGATATGCCTATTAATAGGTTTGGAGTTTTGTATTTTATCAAAATATTTTTAGATTTAAAGTCAAAAATATTGATATATATCTTTTTATGTATATTGTTTATATCCATATACTACATGTCTAAAAGTTGTTTAAATATCATGCTTTTTGTATTTAGATGAGTTTTGGACAAAACGAATTTTCAATTAAAAAATCCAAGTTTTGGAAAATACAATTTCTGGTTTCGACAAATTTTCATAACAAAAAAGAGTTAAAAATGTTTGTAACTTGGTTTGATTTTTACTCAAACAAGTTTGTATATCAATGTATTATACTGAACTTATTTTTGTGCAATTTTAGAAATTTTATGGGATTTATTTGACAAATAAAAACCAAGTTTTCAATCCCTAGATTAGTCTGGTCTGGCTTCTGCCGGTCGATCAGATCGGTCGACCGAGCTTGAAGTCGGTCGACCGAGTCGGTCGACCGACATGCACAGAACGTGCACGCCAGGTCTGCTGGAGGACCGTCGACCACCCCGGTCGACCGCAGAGAGCTTTTGCTCTCTGGAAGCCCCGGTCGACCGGGTCGGTCGACCGACAGAGAGCTCTGCTCTCTGTTCCAGGGTGCGGTCAACTGAGCCGGTCGACCGAGGCTCCAACGGTCGAATTTTTGACCATTGGCATTCGACCGGGCCGGTCGACCGCCAGCCGCCAGGGCTGAAAAACAGCTCCAACGGCTAGTTTTTCCATTGGGCTATTTATACCCCATTGAGAGGTGTTTTACACTAAGATTTTAAGAGCAAAAATTCTCCTATCTACAAGTGTTTTATACAAATTTTTAAAGAAGTTTTTAAGCCAAAAAGATCCATCTTCTTTGTTTTCAAGGGTTGGAAAAATTAAAGAAAAATAGAGGTTGGGATATTTGTGTTGTTCTTCATTTCTATCAAATTCAAAGTGTTTTCCCAAGTATTTTTCTTTGTTATTTGATTTCCAAACACCTTGATTTCTCACACTTGAGCTTACATACTATCCTATCTATTAGGATCTTTGTTTTTGTGAGAAAGAGATAGTTTAGGGTTGTGGAAACAACCAAGTGTTGTACCCCTCCTTTATTTATGATATCCCTCTAGTGAGAGGTGATTGTGGGTATCCCTCTAGTTAGAGGTTGATAGTGGAGGTTGTGTTGGTATCCCTCTTAGTGAAGAGGTGGATTGTGGTTGTTTGGCTAAGGGCCTACCCCAATTGTGTGAGGTGATGTTTGTGTGCCTCTAGTGAGAGGTTGTATTCGGTTGAGAGAGGAGTTGTGTACTCTCGGTTATTGTATTGCCCCAAATCCTCGATGGAGGTTCCCTGCGTGGGAGTCCTGTGTGGACAAGTTAGTGGATTGAAAATCCTTCTGGGTAAAGGCGGGGACGTAGAGCTGGGTGCTCGAACCTCGAAACAAATCTCGTTGTTTGCGTTTGATCCATTGACTCTAACTCTCTCTCTCTCGTTATATTGTGCCATTGCATCATTTCATATTGCTCATTCATATTATATGCTTGGCTTGTTTGTGTGTGCCTCACTTGTGCTTAACCACGAGAGCTTCATATAGCGTCTCAACTCACTCTTATTCAGAGGAATCAAGAGGAGTTAGTCTAGAGCCCTTCACCGGGAATTCGGCTTCACTCGTTGTTTGCATTAAGTGTAGTTGCAATTAAGTTTTAAACTCCGCATTAGTTCATTAGATTAGCCGTACACCTATTCACCCCCTCTAGGTGTACCTTCAATTGGTATCAGAGCCTACGCTCCTGATATTTAGTTTAACCACCTAGGAGTGTGATATTGGTTAGCTAATCTATCATTTGCATTTGCACATTTATATTATTTACACACACTCATGGATTGCTTGTCACCTCCCATGTTTGATGTCTCCAACATTGATATGTGAAAATTTAGGATGTCCATGTATTTGAAAACCCTAGGCTTGCATGTTTTCCTTACTGCTACTAAAAAATCCTATCTTGGTAATAGTGATCATTTAGAGGCCAATGCACAAGCCCTTGAGGCACTTAGAAGCACACATAATAAAGAATATCTGTGCTTTGTTTCTAACTGTGATTCCGCCTTTGTAGTATGGAACACATTGACCACCTCCAAGCTTCAATTGCCAATCCAACCGGAGGATGAATCTAGTAGAGAATCCGAGCAACAATGCTACATGGTCCAAGGGAATGACTCCCTTGAGATATACTCAGAAACTCAATTAGATAGTGATGATGCTAGTTCTTCATGTAATGACTATGTTGATCCAAATGCCTTAATGAAGAACTTTCTATTGTATATGAAAAATTCTTAGAAAAATATAATCTTTTGAAAAAGAAGAGTTTTGAACTTAACAAAGAAAAAAAGGATTTATGTTCAAAACTTGATTTGGTTTTACAAGAGAAGAGAGATTTCAAGTGAACGTGACTCACTTAAATTTCAACTAGACCTTGCCCTAAAGGAAAATGAGATATTGAAAAATAGAAATGATTGTAATGATTTTTGAAGAAAAATAAAATTATATTTCAAAACTTGATTTTGTTGTAAAAGAAAATGATTCTTTGAAAATAAAATTGCTTCAATTTCAAAGAATTTAGAAGTTTGTTTAAAGAAAAATGAATCTTTAAAATTGATGTAGATTCACATGTTTGCTATGCTAGTGTAGCTTTACCATCTAGCTCACCTATTGCATGCACCTCTTCTTTTAAAATTGAAAATGATATTTGTATGCTTAAGAAGAGTGTGGTTGTTTGGGATCTACTATGAGCCAATGTGCTTTGAACCATACACGTTTGGAATCTATGTTTCGAAAGAAATAAGTTCCTTCTTTGCATGCACACTATACACGGCATACACATGCTCCTCACGTTCATGTATACAACACTATGTATGCTCATGTGTACACTTGTACACATTGTGGACGTAAGGGCCACCTTCTAAATTTTGTTATGATCGTATAAATGATTCTAATTTAGCAAATAAGTTTGTTTGGGTTAGGGAAGGTGCTAACCCCCATGGACCCAAAAGAGTGTGGGTACCAAAAACCACCCCTATTATTTTGATGTAAGTGTGGGCTCTCGCATGATGTGAGAGTGATGGTACCTTGAAGTGGATGTGTTCCGAGCTTAAAGAGGACATTTTGGATGCATCACTTTCAAGGGGAGTTTAGTGGGAGGACCACCTTGTTTTGGAGACTTAGAGAGTTGCCTTCATGGTTTTGGTAACGATCTCTAACTCCCATTATGTTTACATGCTTTCACATTATTGAGTTTTAGCATGTTTTAATTAGTATGTTAAATGCCATGATTATTAGATCATTGACATGCATGTATAGCATTTGAGATCACCCATGTTTATATGGACCCATGTGTTGTGTTCTCACCATTGTTTAGCTATTATGTATATCATAGTTCTAATGCATGTGCATTTACATCGTATTTATGTTTATCATGTTGGTTTATGTCTCGTTTTATGCTTCATGATTGATTACATGTTTGGATGTTAGTTTTCATTAAAACTTGGATATATACTTATACATCTAGTGAGCCACAAATAGACCATTATATGTTTGTGCTTGAACGCTCATTTGTACCCAGTAGATGTACTAGTATAGTCTAGTTTTGATGATTCATATATTTGACTTGTATTCTCATTTTGTACATGTTTTTCATGTTTATGTTTAACTTTTTGTATACGTCATCTTGTCTAAACTATTAGCTATACATATACATTCCTTGAGCCACTTGCCTTCATGCATATACTTTTGTGGACTCGCTATGTTTGGATATGTATGTATACTTTAGTTTGTACATGACATACATATACCTTGAAGATTAAATCGTTTTGATGATTTTCATGTTTCATGGAATATATTTGTTTTATTCCTTGCTTGAAGGATTTCGTACTAGTGTTCAAGTTTTTCTTAAAACTAGTTCGTATTCTTCATTGTGGTAGAGCTTTTCAAACATACTATATTTTCAAACTTATTTTTGAAAACCCTACCCATTTAAGGGCGGTTGGTTGGGCGACCATGCCTTATATGCTTATTATTGAAAATCATTTTAAATTGTGCATGAAATGGGTGGATAGGAAATATGAGTTATACACTTGATCATATTATGTTTTAATTGGTATCATTGGATCATTTCAATTGGTATCAATATTGACATTTTTTTTGTATACTCATATAGATGTTTTTGATATATGTATGCTTACACTTCATATAGTATCAATTTCGATTGGTATCTAACTTTCATACATATATATGCTTTATTTGTTCTCAAAGATATATATGAAAACACAAATTTTGAGTATGCTAAGCTTAATTTTTAATGACTATCTTATTTCAATTGATTATGTTTCAATTGGTGTCCTAATACAAGCTTATGCATCGTTTTATTTGGTATTTCATAAGGAGGAGAAAATTTGTATTTTATCTTTAAATTGGTATTTTGTTTACCTTTGATTTTCACTCCCATACTTTGTGATGAAAAATAATTGAAAATGAATATTGATTTTAATTTAGTATCATATGTTCAAAATGAAAAAAACTTTCAATTGGTATCAAGATGTTTATTTGTTTACCTTCAATTTGGTATCACAAATGATTTTATTTCATATGGTATCTATATCTTGTGATATCTTAATTTAAGAAAATTCAAAATTTGTAATGTTTATTTACAATTGATATCTTAAAATTTGATTTACTAAGATATCTCAAATTTTGTTTTAATAAGAAAATAAAAATGTTTTGATTTATATTGCCTATATGCAAGGAGAGCTTAACATCTCTCTACATATAGATTCATGTTGAGTGTATCTTATATTGAGGAGCTTGACAACTCTTCTTTATGCGATACACGTGTGTAGGGGGAGCTTCACATCTCCTCTTATGCATTGCATATTATGTGTTATATGAATTAGGGCTTGTCATCCTTTCTTCATGTAATGCATGTATGTAGGGAAGTTAACTTAGCGTCTTCCTCTTCATGAATGTATATCGCATATATCTTTTATTGATTGATTTAAGTTCACCTCTTTGTGGGGGAGAACATTATTTTTATGTTTACTTTAACCCCTTTGTTGATGATTGACAAAAAAGGGGAGAAGTAGTTCAGTATATATGCATGTTTTGGATAAAAGATTTCTTGTTTATGCATATTTTTGTTTTGCAAAAAGGAGAAAAGAATTTGATGTGTTTCATGCTTGTTTATGCATGTTTTATCTCCTTGTATTTGCATACATGTTTATGAGCTTCCATTCCATATATTATTATTTATTATGATGCATGAGTTAAGGGGGAGCTTCTTTGAAGCTTAACTTTAATCCATGCATATATAACTCCATGAGTTTTGTCATCATCAAAAAGGGGGAGATTGTTGGCCCAGAGGCCTTCCACTCTAGTTTTGATGATGATTAACTCACGTAGTTATGTTTACTAATAATCTTGTGATGTTTAGTTTCAGATCCTTAACCAAAATATTAGTAGGTGATTAGCTTCAACAAAGGTGTTTTGGAGCTTCTCACATGGTGATTCAAGAGCCCGAGCATCAAGATCATATATAAGACTAGTTGGAGTCAAGCTCGATGGATCATGGTTTGGATCAAGTCGGCTTGAAGACGGAGTTCGTCAAGTAGACTTCGTACATTGTTTAGTTTATGTTTTAGATCCATGTGTAAAGATTAGATTGTGTGGTATGCTCAAGTTCACAACACACACACTTGTTAAGTTTTCATGTTTATTGGTTTTCGGTTTTGGCTTAACCGATCTTGGTTTTCATGAATAGATAGATTCAAAATACGTTTACATTGTTTAATGTATATTAGATTTGTTTTATATACATGTATGCTTCATATCTTAGACAAATTTATTTTGATATGCCTATGATGGGTTTGGAGTTTTGTATTTTATCAAAACGTATTTTTAGATTTAAAGTCAAAAACATTGATATATATCTTTTTATGTATATTGGTTTATATCCATATACTACATGCCTAAAAGTTGTTTAAATATCATGTTTTTGTATTTGGATGAGTTTTGGACAAAACAAATTTTCAATTCAAAAATCCAAGTTTTGAAAAATACAGTTTTTGTTTTTCGGCAAAATTTTCATAACAAAAAAAGAGTTCAAAATGTTTTGTAACTTGGTTTGATTTTTACTCAAACAAGTTTGTATATCAATGTATTATACTGAACTTATTTTTGTGGAATTTTTGAAATTTTATGGGATTTATTTGACAAATAAAAACCAAGTTTTCAATCCCTAGATTAGTCTGGTCTGGCTTCTGCCGGTTGACCAGATCGGTCGACCGAGCTTGAAGTCGGTCGACCGAGTCGGTCGACCGACGTTCTGTGCGGTCGACCGAGTCGGTCGACCGACGTGCACAGAACGTGCACGCCAGGTCTGCTTGAGGGCCGGTCGACCCCAGAGAGCTTCTGCTCTCTGGAAAGCCCCGGTCGACCGGGTCGGTCGACCGGCAGAGAGCTCTGCTCTTTGTTCCAGGTTGCGGTCGACGGGCCGGTCGACCGAGGCTCCAACAGTCGAATTTTTGACCGTTGGCGGTCGACCGGCAGCCGCCAGGGCTAAAAAACAGCCCTAACGGCTAATTTTTACATGGGGCTATTTATACCCTATTGAGAGGTGTTTTACACCAAGATTTTAAGAGCCAAAAATTCTCCTATCTACAAGTGTTTTATACAATTTTTCAAAAGAGTTTTTAAGCCAAAAAGATCTATCTTCTTTTGTTTTCAAGGGTTGAAAAATCAGAGAAAAATAGAGATTTGGGATATTTGTGTTGTTCTTCATTTCTATCAAATTCAAAGTGTTTTCCCAAGTATTTTTCTTTGTTATTTGATTTCCAAACACCTTGATTTCTCACACTTGATCTTACATACTATCCTATCTATTAGGATCTTGTTTTTTGTGAGAAAGAGATAGTTTGTGGTTATGGAAAGCACCATGTGTTGTACCCCTCCTTTATTTGTGATATCCCTCTAGTGAGAGGTGATTGTGGTATCCTCTAGTGAGAGGTTGATAGTGGAGGTTGTGTTGGTATCCCTCTTAGTTAAGAGGTGGATTATGGTTATTTGGCTAAGGGCCTACCCCTCTTGTGTGAGGTGGTGTTTGTATTGCCTCTAGTGAGAGGTTGTATTCAGTTGAGAGAGGAGTTGTGTACTCCCGGTTATTGTATTGCCCCAAATCCTCGGTGGAGGTTCCTTATGTGGGAGTCCTGTGTGGACAAGTTAGTGAATTGGAAATCCTTCTGGGTGAAGGCGGGGACGTAACGCTGGGTGCTCGAACCTCGAAACAAATCCCGTTGTTTGCGTTTGATCTATTGACTCTAACTCTCTCTATATATTGTGCCTTTGCATCATTTCATATTGCTCTTTCATATTATATGCTTGGCTTGTTTGTGTGTGCCTCACTTTTGCTTAACCACGAGAGCTTCATATAGCGCCTCAACTCTTATTCAGAGGAATCAAGAGGAGTTAGTCTAGAGCCCTTCACCGGGAATTCGGCTACACTCGTTGGCTGCATTAAGTGTAGTTGCAATTAAGTTTTAAATTTCGCATTTAGTCATTAGATTAGCTGTACACCTATTCACCCCCCTCTAGGTGACCTTCATTGGTGATATCAAGTGAACAAAAAAGTGCAGAACTAAAGATCTGAAGCAGAGTTGGAACATGTCAACAAAGCCTTCACGTAAAATCAAAAATTTCACAAAAATTTGGGACTAAAATGGACCAAGAGTTTGGCCACCAAACCGTAAATTTCGGCCAAGCAGTCATGGACCAGTCAATGGGAATGCCAACCAAGAGGTCAACACGAGTCAAAAAGTAGAGCGCCAATACAGCAAGAAGTTCAGCCAGCCAGCCGAATTTTCGGCCAGCTGGCTGAGCTCTGGCGGTGCTTATGGATAAAATTTTCCCAGAAATTTATGTAAATTAGAAATTTAGATTTTAATATTCGACTAGGGTTCTACTACTGTCTATTAAATATAAATGCTGCCAAGCCTCTTATAAATATACAATTTTATTCTCTCTTTTATTTTGAATGAAAATCAACAAAATTCTATTATTAGCCATTAATTCAGAGTATATTCAGCAAAAAATTCGTCAAGGCTTCATCTTTATTGATGCTCTCTTACCTTTCTTTACTTTTATCTTTAATTGTTTTTATTTCATGATCTATTTTTATTTTATAATTGTTGTACTTTCTTAGTTATGAACTAATTTTCCATAACTAGGGGCATGATGTAGGGATTGTATGATGATATAAGATTATATTTTTAGCAAATTCTATGTATTTTATAAAGTTTAAATATTTTATATGCTGTTGTTAAATCTTGTGGTTTATTATTACAATTGGTGCGAACAATTGATCAAAAGGTTAGGTTAGAGTCTGAGAGGAGATGACCTAGCAAAAGCTTCTAGGATTAACACCCATAACTTGAAACGTTGAGACGTAAGAGTTATGCAGTCAAATAGGAAATCCATCATACTTAATGCATCTTCTGACTAGCAATTTACTGATCTAAAGATTGTAAATTCTAAATTTAGAAGATAGAATTGGTATTGTTCGAGAAATACTGATTAGGATAAGGAATTCTGATTATTAGCTTGAATATAATGAATTAGCACAAGCAAAATATTTATTTGATTACAATTACTGAAAACATTACTCTACTTCTTTTCATAATTAAAATAAACCTTTTAGTAATAGTTTAGTTACAACATCTTCCAACTAAATTGATTATTCAAATAGAACTAGGAAAGATTAAACTGGTACTTGAACAACAATCCTCATGGGAATGATACTCTATTCACTACTATATTACTTGAAAGTGATTGGTACACTTGCCATTCGAATCGTACAACAATTTTTGGTGTCGTTGCTGTAGATTGTTTAATTTCAATATCAACAATATTGATTAATATTCTGGTTGAATTTTATCTGCAAATCTAATATAAAAATCTTTTTCTCTGTAGTTTCCAGGAAGTTCAACCTCAACAGAGCACAGAGTTCGGCCAGGTAGCTGAAATTTCAGCCAGGTAGCCGAATTTTTATGCTGAACGGAGTTGAGCTTTCTCCCGTTTTTTGTTACTAGTAGATGAGATGTTCTAAGAGTGTTGGATCGCCAAGATATTGATAAATGCGGAACTATCTCTGTGGCAACTATAGATCTAAACAAACACAAGTCAACACAAAACTAAACAAGAAGGATTATAGTTAATCAATTAAATATAAACTTGCAAATAAAGGAAATCAAATCTCAGAAATTGACAAACGCAAACAAAGAGATTTATCCTGGTTCGGTCCATTGTGACCTACATCCAGTCCCCAAGCCACCCGCTTGAGATTTTCCTTTAACCTTGATTTTGCAACCCAAATCAATACACCATGCACACCACTTGACAAATCCCCTTCTCCAAATGTGTACACCTTCTCTTCCACCAAGAGAAACCTTCCTTCCACCAAGAGAATACCTTCACCTTGTACAACTGCCTCTACAACCAAGAAGCCTCCTGTGTACAATGATTTGCTTTGAGAATTACAATACTTTTCCTATAGCCCTGGTACTGAATGTGTATGTGGACAAGGTTCAGTATAGGAAACAAGAACTTCAGAGAATCTTCACAATGGAAATATCTTTTGTGAAGAACTGAAGTGGGAAAAAACAGTTTTCAGGTTTGCAGATTTTTGCTTTGGAAAACTGATAAATCTCTTTTTTTTTGGCCTTTGGACTAACTACCCCTTATATAGCTGAAGACTAGGGTAAGTTAGGGTAGTTACAGGTGCATTTTGAATGTTTGAAACGTTGGAAAACGTTGCACAAAAGACCAGATAACAAAAACTGTCCAACAGACAGAAACTGCCTATAGTCGACTTGCCCATAGAGTTAGTCGACTATACTAGGCAAATTTCCTTCTATTAGTCGAGTAGGTTTAGCTATTAGTCGACTTGGTTAAGTGTCAGTTGACAGACAGGTTTCTGGATAACTACTTCAAGTCGACTGCAACTGTTTATAAGTCGACTGGATCAACTGTTAGTCGACTTGGTGACATGAGTTAGTCGACTAGAAAATGTATTAGTCGACTATAGTTGACTGTTTGGTCGACTAATGCACAAACAGAGAGTTGGTCTGTTTCAGGACACAGGATTAGTCGACTTGGGTAACTGGGTTAGTCGACTACACATTGGTTAGTCGACTTATAATGGACATTAAGTCGACTAATGGACCAATGAAGTGTGTGTTTGTGTCAAGGCTTTTACATTCTATTTCAACTTTACAATCACACTCTATCAACTCTCCTTGGCACATCTTGATCATGTAGGACTCTTGATTCGTCATGTGTTAGAGCTCCAAATGAATTTGATCTTCACAAACGTCTTCATCGAAATAAGTTCCAACATTCTCCCCCTTTTTGATGATGACGCTTTGTGTGCACAAGTCCTCCCCCTGCAGAAGATATGTTATATTTTCCTCCCCCTGCAGAAATTGGGTTATAACAAATAGAGAAATACTTTGTTCTCCCCCTGCAACAAATATATTAGTACATATATATATAATTGTTCTTTATCAATTTTTATATGGTACCTGCAAGATAAACGTTAGATGGTACCAAACATAAAAGAACATATTTAACCTTAGGAGCCAAATACATTTAGAATTGGTTTCCACCTGTTAATATACACATAGTTGCAAGAGTCACATATATCATGAATGTATGATGCAATATATGTATTTTTATCATGAAAATTTAAATTTTAGGAATCCATATAAACTTACTTTTCTTAGCCTTCTTTTTACAAAAGAACTATATGGATTACTATAACATGAAGATTTTGCAATAAATCTAATACCATGATTATCATGTGACAATTTCTAAAAAGATAATAAAGCATTCAAATTTTTTTTCTTTATTAAACTTAGTCACATTTTGCAAAAGATCTTCATATTTATTTTTGAAAACTAACATGTCTTTATCCAATATAGAAATCCTTTCATTCAAAGACTTAGTTCCTTTTTCAGAAAAATGTTCTCTTTTATAAATTTCTCATTTTCAATTTTCAAAGATGATATGACTTTTCAAACTCATCTTGTTGTTGAGAATTTATAGATGAACATTGTAATGCATAACATGAATTTTCCTTTAAAAGTTTCTCATTTTCTTTTGACAAAAACTTTGTTTTTCAGTTTTTCATTTTTCAGATAACGAAATAATTCATGGAAAGCATCATAGAGTTCAGAATATGATACCTCATCATCTTCAAGTGCCATGTAACATAGGTTGACACGTTCAGTGGATTCTTCTCATCAGATGAAGATGAATCACTGTATTCTGATGATGCTTCGTAGTTCTTCTTCTTTCTGACTTCTTACTCTTGTACTTATCTTTCTT